>OX419600.1:5557760-5796701 GCA_948473455.1 Teleiodes luculella | reverse complement strand
CACGCCCGCGCCGTCCACGCTCACGCACGCGTACCCTGCACCACATACACCACATACACCACATACATTGGGCCCGTACCTACATATTACCACAGAAGACTCAGAACAGTAAGTTATCTCCATACCAACTGGCCGATGCCGGTTTGAATGTGAGCGCGCCGTGTAGGCACGCGCTGTCACGCACACGGTTGCATTTAGCCCATACTGCCGCCCCCTTATTCCCCCTTATTTGATGTTAGTGTGTGCGTGACACAGCGCTTTACTGTGATATTACTCTGTAACTTAAATTTAAGAACCATTATGTCCCTTTCACGTTCTTAAGAACGAAAAGGGACAGGTGATTGCCACCCTACACTTAGACACGTCAAAATTAGATTTTACGCGTAATTTAAAAATAATCCCTTATAAAATTAGTTCCATTAAAATTCCGCAATATGGCGTGGTTTCTTATAACAACAACACATAAATAAATATAACTATGTTAACATGTTCATAAGGAAAATAAATAAATAATAAATAATTTCTCTGGTCGGGCTTTAAAAAACTTCGCCCCATTGTGGAATAGGCTATTTGACAATGCGAAAAATAAAGTGTTAATTACTGTAATCAGTATGTAATGTAAGTTTAAAAATGGATATTTACTATGGGAGTTGAAAATAATAATTAATTTATGTAAAAATCCGTAAATAAAAGTGTATTTTTTTTTGGCGTATGTCACGTGACTCAAAACGCTCCTGTTTGGTCGGGTATAGGACATATGTCACTAGCCAGTAAACATCGTTTTCTACTTAAGCAACTTGTAGTAGTACTGGCTAGTGACGTCACCGATGCCATTGCGACGCCATATTGTCAAAGTAGCTTTTTGGCGCGCTACTTAAATATTGAATTTTTATTTTGATATTTTTCAGGAAATATGTACCAGAATTAAAAAATACAACTATTACTGGGATCCACAAACTCTACTGAATAATAAAAAATATATTTTAAAAACCAGTCAAATAGCCTATTCCAATAACTACAATATGCAGGTTTCTTATTTATCTGGTCAGGTTTATTTAGCTTACAGTTGTTTCAAGGATGTCACAACTCACAACTAATTATACTAAACAGCCCACAACTGCGATCACGTTATTTTCCATGCTATAGTTATAAATATTTGATAATACATAACACATAACTTTTGTCATACATAACTACGTCTTCGTTAAAAATCGAAAATAAAAATGGACAATGACGAATAAAAAAAATATAAACGAAAATAGCTACATATTATTTACGAAAACGATTTGTTATTCATCTAGTGCTAATATAATCTCTACTCAATAGGTCATTACGCTATAAGAAATTGAACCTAGACAATCACATCGCAACTGTGTGCTAATAGGGCCGCGGCATGGTCGAACAGATTACCTTGGTCCTAGCTGAACTAACAACATATTGTTGATATAAATTGACAATTTCATAAACATAGTCTAATAAAGTACTTACTAAGCCTCTATTTTTAGAACTTAGCAGACTGTTTGCACTTTGATATTATCATCTAGAGTAAACGCAAAAACGTCTAATCTGTGATAAAACCAAAATTAAGAAAAAATAATGTTTGAGTAGACACGTAAAATTTCAGATATTCAGATACCCACAATATGGGCCTTATTGCTTACGAAACCCCTTATGAAGGTTCAAGGTCATTTGGGGCACGGTCCAAGAAAACAAGGTCTTACAATTAGACCACGTGACTGACACAAGCCTAAGTCATTTCTACGTCATTTTGCCTGTTCATCCTTGTCGAATGCGTGTAATAGACAAGGATGAACAGCGCAAAATGACGTAGGCTTATGTCAGTCACGTGGTCTAATTGTTAGACCTTGTTTTCTTGGACCATGATTTGGTTTGGAGTATGTCTTGCTTTTTACAGTCAAGATCATCTCAAGTGAAACACTATTCGCACTTGGGACTTTGGACCCCTATACCCATTGAATAAGGAACAAAATCGCTGCAGCTATGCAACAAAAAATCAACTTGACTAAAATAAAAAGAGTAGGGAATGAAACACGTACCGTCTTTGACAGAAGCGGGGAAAGGCGGCATCGGTTCTTTAGCGTGCAACGCTTGCGCGACTACCCTGCCGACCCCCTCTTCAATCGACACGATCTCCATGCGGCCGGTCCATTGCTTCATCACTTTATCCACCACGTCGAACGCCTCACACACCTCCAGCAATGGATAGGGAGACTCCCTCGGCCGCAGCGCTACTTTAGACACATCCACGTTACTCGTCAATATGTGGTGCGGACACGCGTGGCCGAACTGCATCGAATCGTGTATAGTCCTCACCGCGGCTAATTCGTTCTTAATTAATGAGATTGCGTGATTTAACACAGGTTTGACTACTTCTATTAGTTCTGTTACTGCTTTTTTGCTTCCAGGGAAGTTGATTATGAGGGTGGAGTCTCTAATACCAGCCACGGCTCTGGACAGCATTGCCATTGGGGTTTTCTTTAAGCTTTCTATAGTCATTGCTACTGATATAGCAGGGGCTTCTCTATGAATGACCGCTTTCGTAGCTTCTGGAGTGACATCTCTACAGCTCAAGCCCGTTCCACCAGTTGTCAATACTAGATCCACGTGAGCCTCATCACAGAAATATTTCAATTCCTTTTCAATGATTTCTTTCTCATCCGGTATGATGATTGTATGCAAGTTTGCTTTTGGGAATAATTCTTTAACAAATTCAACTAGTTGTGGCCCCGATGTATCCTTGGAGTGATCCTTGAAGCAAGAGTCACTAACAGTGACTACTGCAACCGCCTTTACCATTTTAGATCTGTAACTTAGTTCATAAAACATTATTAGATTTTCGCGGTTGCTTCCCTTAAATAATATCTGATTTGTTCATAAAATAAACAAGTTCAGTAATTTAAAAACCTTTGACGTCTATGTAATAAAATAACAGGCACAGATATAGAGATCAATATTTTATTACCTTCTATTTTATTATGTCTTTTTAATAGAAATCAACAATAAAAATGTGAGCACTACAAAAAAATTATTATTAAAAAAAAATTTTTACTTACCTACAAACAAATAAAAGATACAATAATAAAAAAAATCAACAGTTCACTGATTCTGAATAAACAAATTTTATCTCTAATGTTTACAAAAGTTTTACTATTGAGATGATAATAAAATTCGAATAAGCTATGACACTTACATTAGTACTACCGTTTACTGAGATAAGAACAATATAAATTGCAGTTTTTAATAGATCAATGTATTTCACTAGCTGCTAGCTTCATGTAGACAGAAAGTTACACAACACTAGCGTATAATATAAAAGAACAGAAACAAACAGCACAGGCGCGTGCCGCGTGATTGCAACAACAATGTGGGGAGCATGGAGCAAATGGAATTAATTAGGGTTCCGTAAGTGAAATGCGCACTTTGGCGAAATTTTACGACATTCTTGGAGAGGGACTTTTGCCAATGATGACGTTATACGAAAATTCATGTTATTTATAACACAGCTTCTGTGACAAATGGTGGGTGACCTTGAGTCATTTCACCGCGATTTTCGACTCATGAAATGGCACCAAGGAAGATCACAATATGTTATATAGTACATAATTAATAAATCACGTGTTTTTCATTTTAATGTTATTCGTTTAATTTTCTCCCAAAATATAGTATGTCTTGTACGTTGTTGTACATGTCAAATTGGATAAAATATCGCTATAGCCTGAGAATTTACAGATATGATTAATTTCTGTTTAACTAATTTAGAAATCCCAAGGTGCATTTTTAATCTTTAAATATAAAGTAGCTATCCATTTAAAACAATGACATAGGTACAGAACCCTCACGATGTTTATTAAAAACGACTCGCGCTTGACCAATCCAGTTTTATAAGTCAATGTGACTTTGACAGAACAGTGTACCAACATGAAGAACATACTATGCGTTCCTTTTCACGCTGATTGACATTGAACAAATAAATATACAATCATTTATAAAAAAATACATATTTTATTCAAACTCGCAATAAAACGTTCACAAATTAAAAATTTCATGATACATAATAATAATACTTAGGCACTTGATACTTCATAATTAATTATACTTATCTTAAAGGAACTCTTTTTTGTACTTATCGACGACACATTCCACCTGTAGTTTGTCCAAGGGCAGCTTAGGGCAGGCTTCGACGAGCCTCTGCAGGGGCATGTACCGCTGCAGCGCGAGGGAGTTTCCTATCACGACCAGCTTGTGTTTGGCGCGCGTCACGCTCACCGCCAGACGGCGCTGGTCGTTCAGGATTTCACCACCCTAGGGGAGAAAATAATGACTTACGGATCTGAGACATAGTCGCTTACGATCAACGAATTACAGATAGTCTAGAAATATTATTACGCGTCAAACTTGGCCCAACCAAATGGTTACCAAAGGGGGCGGGGCTAAAAAACTTTCCACGCCGGCACATTAGTATTGTTTTTGCGACACTCAAGTGTGGACGCCTGGCGTGCCGTTTGTTTTTTCCGGTTAAAGCTTGGGAAAATTGTTTTCATAAACTATTTTGTGATTAAAACATGCCCACCTGTGCAGTGAAATGGTGTAGAAGTCACACCAATTTAAAGAATGCAGACTTATCATTTCACGGAAGTAAAACAACTAATTCAATTTTCAATAATTTAATTGTCGAAAATCGACTTGCCCAAATTTAAATACGCAGTACAATGATGTTTCTTATGACTTGGTTTGTATGAGACGTGGAAAGCAAGCTTCAATGTAATGCAGCGACGCCATTGTCTGTCTGCCGTCGCTTGCGCTGACACTAGATCACCACTCCCTTTTACTCTCGCTGGACATTATACTTCCGTTTCACTCGAATTATCCTACTATGTTGGAGAGGCCTAAACACTAGCGTAAAAGTGTGTAAAATACAAATTTTTAATTTAGCCAAATCAACTGTATCGGTGTGCGTTGATCTGCGTTGTTATTGACAGTTTAAATGTGTGAGTTTTGTACCATGTTTTAGCGGGCTTTGCTTGAGGGTTACTTTTCTAGACTATCTGTAATTCGTTGCTTACGATGGGCCTCATAAGAGGGCTGAAAGTCACCAGCGATGGAGAGGGCTGTGCTTGAAGTTTCCTTGCGTGATTGAATCAGGAATTATGAAATCCGCCGGCGAACCAAAGTCACTGACATAGCCCGAATAATCGCTAAACTTAAGTGGCAATTGGCTGGGCACATTGCGCGTAGAACCAACGGCCGTTGGGGCAGAAAGGTTCTTGAATGGCGGCCGCGCGCCGGAAGACGTAAGTGTAGGCAGGCCCCCCACGAGGTGAACCGACGATCTGGTGAGGGTCGCGGGAAGAAGCTGGATGCGGGCAGCGTAGCACCGATCATTGTGGAGATCCTTGGGGGAGGCCTTTGTCCAACAATGGACGTCTTTCGACTAAGATGATGAGGGGAGAAAAACAATGGAATCATAAACCTAATCATTACAAGTTATGTAAAGCCATAGTATAAAAAAAAAGTACTACGTATAGAACGTCAGAACCCCCTGCACCAAAAAGCTTTACAAGCGCAGACACTCGTGAACCGCACTCATAGTAATATGAATTGGAGGTCACGATCAAACTTCTATGGCGTTTGTCTTTTGTTTTTCTTCTCGCCGTGCATTCCGCCCGCCTCCCGCTACCGCCATGTTGGCGCACAGAATGTATTCGGTGTCTTCTCTAGTAACGCCTGACCAAAGAAATAAAAAACCTGCTCTGGGGGCGCCACGTGTATATTTTTACGACTATGGTAAAAATTTCCCTTGTAAAATTAGTTCCATTGAAATTCCGCAATATAGCGAGGTTTCTTATTTCTCTGGTCAGGCTTTACCTGTATAATAATTGTACTGTAATTCCTCATTGACAATAAGGGTGCTTCTACACGGTGCAAGTAGCTTGCGCATGTTGAGTCAATTAAGTTCGTTTGAAAGCACTAAAATTGAAAAAATCTCTTGGCATTTCTTAAATAATTAAGTGTAGGTCACACAGATACAGATTGAATTAGATACGGCTAGTGTGTACTCCGCGTGTCCAAACGGAGTTAATTTTGACTCAACATGCGTGAATTACAGAGAGGTGGGAGTCGCTTCTGCGTGAGTTACTTGCACCGTGGAGAAGCACCCTAAGCCACTGGCGACGAAGACAAAAGACGAAAGGGACGCAGTTATGCGCAAGAGTGAGCGCGGTGTATGCCTAATATAAATACGCACCTTGTTTCTGTTATCGTGTAGCGCGTCTCGCTTGGTGCTGGTGTACAGTACGACGCTCTTGTCTCGTCCCTGGAACTGGTCCACGGTGCTACAGTCCACGCCGAGCGGATGCAGCCCGCGCCTCACTAACGCTACCTGGTCGCGGTACGGCGCTATTACACCTATATCAGACGGGTTCACGCCACCCTAAGGTACAAAATAATAATTTAGCCTTATATGTTAATTATTTTTTGATGTAAAACATCTATAGGCGAGGAGTAAAACCGATTGATACCGTGGCGATCGGTCGACACGGCGCTATATTAACTACAGAAAACTATAAAGTGTATATTCGTATGCATCTTGTACTACGCCATCTATCAGATACGTGTAAAACCACTTGTAGCAATCACAAACTTACTTTAAAAACAAATAAAAATAAGTTTTATCCTGTAGGATTTTAGGTGCATGCAATTTACATTATCCTACGACGTTTATTTGTTATGTTTTAGTTTTGAAGATTAGTATAACTTCAAAAGTCAAAAAGCCGTTAGCTTTAGTATGTGTGTGATTGTACAAAATAATTTCGATGTTTCACATCGGCGTCCCCGTGACGCCTCACAGCTTTTTTAAATTTTTTGTTGGCATTTGAACGTAACAGACAAATTACAACGTATTTCTAACGGGTCTTATATACAAGCAGTACTTAATATACGTTATAATGCGTACAAAGTGCAAAAGCTTCAAATAAACAGTTAAAGATTTAAAAGTTAATATCATGTTTAAGGAAAAGAATCATACGAAACCAGTTTTACATTTGACCGAAAACACTTCAAATGTAATATAATTAAAATAGTTGCATAGACCGACTCGAACTAAGTTATCTAGGTTAAGATTATACATCCTCCTTTTTTGTATGTGATTTTACATGTTTCATGTGAACTATGGCTTTATTGTCTGAAATAAAAGTTTATTATTATTATAATAAAATATGTCCGTCTAACCAGCATCATGGCTTGAACTATGGCCATCGCCACGCACGCCTCGGCCACGTTGGTGGAGGGCTTGTCCTGTGACGTCGGCTCTGACGTCACGTCTATGAACCACGCGCCGCGCTCAGGACTGCACGCCGACTGCAGCCAGGGAGGCGAGTCGCGTAATCGCTGAAATCATACAAGGCGATTAGCTTGATTTTCATTTTATGCATTCGAAAAAACTTCCTATAAAACATAGTACAGTAAGCAGCACATGCGGCTGGACACTCGCACTACGAAACTCGCTTCTTCTGCTACCGCTACGGAATAACGGCGCTCTCCAGGTTAACATGTCCAGCCGCATGAGCTGCCTACTGTACCTACACTGATATTTTAGTAAAAAGTTCTATAGCTTTATACCCTCGTTTATGCTTTTCGACGATAAAAGGCGAAATACCAACTCAAAGCAAAAAACAAACTTTGGAAAACACCAATTTTATTTTATTTACTTTACGTATTAAATACACAAATGTTTCTCACACTAGCTATCCGTTATAGTGGTTTTTAAATTTTTCCCGACGTAATGAGATATTCTCACGCGGTAAAAAGTAACCATGCCCCAACCCAGCTCTTAGCAAAAAGTCAGATCAATCCATTGCTTGGTTTTATTCTGAAAGGACAAATACACTTGTATAACAATGTCAACGCCTTTGGTACCTTCATATCGATGTTGATGGTGGCTTGTGCGACATCCTGGTGGGCGCACTTGAGTTGTTCCCTGTAGGCGACTTTGTTAGCGATGTCCACCAGTTGTTGGTTCATGCGGTACTGCAGGTGCAGCGTGGTTGTCGCCTCTTCGCTCGTCAGCCGGTGGAACAGACTCTCCTCCATGCCTAGACGTCTGCAACGACCATTTGTTATCTGTACCATTACTGACGACACCACTACTTTTTTTGTAAAATATTTTGAAAAGATGCAACGCCTGTGGAGTTTGTTCCGGCGAGTTCTTCTCCACAGAAGACAGCCAAATTGTGAACTCGCCTCGACGTCGAAAAGTGATTTGTAAAATCTTACTTCGAATAAAACATACTTCATATTTCATTTCATTTCACTATTGCATAATTTGTCTTTATATTACAATCAAATTTACTAGCTATACTCGTAGCTACCTTTTGGACAACAAGTATTTGACGAAAGTCAAATTGTAAGCTCAAATAGAATCCCACTTTTGATTTATTTGATAGACAAATTAATAACTTAAAAAGTAATATAAATCTTTTCTTCTTTTCTTTATTTAATGTGTTTTTAGCATGCTTATAAAAAACCATCATGATTTGACGTGTCATTTGTATTGACTGCAGGTAATATAGCCCAATGGCAACGTTTAAGGGTCCACAAAAGCAGAGAAGAGCAGAGCCGAGCGCGAATTGACCAATCACATCACATCAGCTGTGTATTTCGAATATTTTTGAGCAATGTAACTACTGAATTCGCGCTACATACCACCTCGTTCTGCTTTTATTGAGATGCACTGTTAGATTGTTAGTGGTCGTTGTGTGTGTTACCTGGCGGGCTGTGCCTTGAGCGTGGGCGGCAGTTGGTCGGGGTCCCCCACCAGTATGATCCTGTGCGCGGCGAGCAGCGGCCGCAGCGCCGTCGCCTGCAGCACTTGCGTGGCCTCGTCCACTATGTGAGAGTGGTCGTTGTGTGTGTTACCTGGCGGGCTGTGCCTTGAGCGTGGGCGGCAGTTGGTCGGGGTCCCCCACCAGTATGATCCTGTGCGCGGCGAGCAGCGGCCGCAGCGCCGTCGCCTGCAGCACTTGCGTGGCCTCGTCCACTATGTGAGAGTGGTCGTTGTGTGTGTTACCTGGCGGGCTGTGCCTTGAGCGTGGGCGGCAGTTGGTCGGGGTCCCCCACCAGTATGATCCTGTGCGCGGCGAGCAGCGGCCGCAGCGCCGTCGCCTGCAGCACTTGCGTGGCCTCGTCCACTATGTGAGAGTGGTCGTTGTGTGTGTTACCTGGCGGGCTGTGCCTTGAGCGTGGGCGGCAGTTGGTCGGGGTCCCCACCAGTATGATCCTGTGCGCGGCGAGCAGCGGCCGCAGCGCCGTCGCCTGCAGCACTTGCGTGGCCTCGTCCACTATGTGAGAGTGGTCGTTGTGTGTGTTACCTGGCGGGCTGTGCCTTGAGCGTGGGCGGCAGTTGGTCGGGGTCCCCCACCAGTATGATCCTGTGCGCGGCGAGCAGCGGCCGCAGCGCCGTCGCCTGCAGCACTTGCGTGGCCTCGTCCACTATGTGAGAGTGGTCGTTGTGTGTGTTACCTGGCGGGCTGTGCCTTGAGCGTGGGCGGCAGTTGGTCGGGGTCCCCCACCAGTATGATCCTGTGCGCGGCGAGCAGCGGCCGCAGCGCCGTCGCCTGCAGCACTTGCGTGGCCTCGTCCACTATGTGAGAGTGGTCGTTGTGTGTGTTACCTGGCGGGCTGTGCCTTGAGCGTGGGCGGCAGTTGGTCGGGGTCCCCCACCAGTATGATCCTGTGCGCGGCGAGCAGCGGCCGCAGCGCCGTCGCCTGCAGCACTTGCGTGGCCTCGTCCACTATGTGAGAGTGGTCGTTGTGTGTGTTACCTGGCGGGCTGTGCCTTGAGCGTGGGCGGCAGTTGGTCGGGGTCCCCCACCAGTATGATCCTGTGCGCGGCGAGCAGCGGCCGCAGCGCCGTCGCCTGCAGCACTTGCGTGGCCTCGTCCACTATGTGAGAGTGGTCGTTGTGTGTGTTACCTGGCGGGCTGTGCCTTGAGCGTGGGCGGCAGTTGGTCGGGGTCCCCCACCAGTATGATCCTGTGCGCGGCGAGCAGCGGCCGCAGCGCCGTCGCCTGCAGCACTTGCGTGGCCTCGTCCACTATGTGAGAGTGGTCGTTGTGTGTGTTACCTGGCGGGCTGTGCCTTGAGCGTGGGCGGCAGTTGGTCGGGGTCCCCCACCAGTATGATCCTGTGCGCGGCGAGCAGCGGCCGCAGCGCCGTCGCCTGCAGCACTTGCGTGGCCTCGTCCACTATGCACGCGTCGAACACGGTCCGACTCAACATGGCGTGGTTGGCGCCCAGGCAAGTCACGCCCACTACCTCCTGGAAACAATCATTATATACTAGCCGTCCGCCCACGGATACGCTTGCGTTGTTTTTTCGACTTTTTCCGCAGTAGGAGGTATTTTCCAATGGTAAAAAGTAGTCTGTCATTCTCCAGCCTTTTATTTATAAATATCAGGTCAAAAAATTAGAAAATAAGCAAAGGGAGGGCAAACGCACAAAATAATATACTTTCGCATTTATGATTATGATGTAAGTATACATGCAGTAACTATTCTTGTTTAAAGAGCAGGCTCGTATATACTTGTTAAGTCTAATTAGTACCATAAAACTGCATTTTAACTGCACTGTAAACTATTTATCGTTTTAATGAAGATTATTATTATTCTTATTCGTTAAGGATGAAACAAGTAATTACGCAAGTGCCCGCAATTTTATTACAATTGATTACAAAAGATCAGTGATTTTAGCGCCAAGCCATTATTGTGTTGATTGCGCTGTATTAGCTGTCTGGTAACCCAGCTCAGCCCAGAGAGGTGGGAAAACTGTGTTAGTTTTTTCTGTCAGCCGATAAATATGTAGTATTTATTATATTGTCCCCAAATATTAACCAATCAAAATACATACCATAGAACTGTATAACTCCTCCAGCTGTTTAACACTATTGCAGTTTTTGACCAGCTCGTGTTCGCAGCGCTCCCTCAGCCCGGGAGCGACGCGCGACGCGTTCCCTAGCCTCATGACGCGCAAGGAGGCAGGCAGGCGGGAGAGGAGCGTGTCCACGGCTGAGTGAGTATGAGCTGTCACTAGCACGCGCTGCTTCAGACCCACTAGCATTTGGATCAACACGCTCGTTGTTTGCGTCTTGCCTGCAATATAAATAAATATGTGGGGACATCTCACACACGGCTATCTGGCCCCAAACTGGCAGAGCCCATACTATGGGTGTCAGACAGCTAATATACATACATTGCGGGATTCGAACCCGCGACCTTGTGCTTCGTAGGCTGTAGGCAGACGTACTACCAACTAGGCGACGACGTCGTCAATAGAACATAATATATTTTATTGCGCACTAGAAAAGTACTAGTTCAGTTTCACAAAAAGGACAGAAAGTGTACATGTAGGCGGGCTAATTGCTGAGCAGGCAAATTAAATAAATATGTGGGACATCTCACACACGGCTATCTGACCCCAAACTAGGCAGAGCCTTGTACTATGAGTGTCAGACAGCTGATATACATACAACATCCAGACACAAGGCAAACACAAGTGCTCATCACACGAATGTTTGCCCTGGGCGGGATTCGAACCCGCGACCTTGTGCTTCGTAGGCAGACGTACCAACTAGACTACGAGGCCGTCGATAGAATATAATATATTTTATTGCGCACTAAAAAAAATACTAGTTCAGTTTCACAAAAAGGACAGAAAGTGTACATGTAGGCGGCCTAATTGCTGGGCAGGCAACTTTACAATAAACGTATTGTTTTTAAAATAATTTTCATAAAATGGTCTCGGTCGCTTATATGAAAGGACAGCTTTGGTCCTTGAGTACTTACGTTTAGAAATATAGTTTGAAAAACTAACATACATACTCTTATCAATTACATACTAAAAAGTGAAAAAATGTTGCTTGATTACGCAATAATGAAGATGTAGACATTATAGTATTTATTCTTTTATATTATAACTGGCTTCTAAAGCGTGAAAGAATGAACATAAGGTTTAAGTTCGCAAGTCAGACTCAGACACGCCACACCGTATTAGATCGGAAGATGACATTTATCGTGTTTTTGGTGTCAATATCGCAAATCGTCATAAATAATTCTTATAAAATTTTACTTTTCATTTTTATCGTATTTAGTGCTAACTTAATTTGTTGTCTTTGTTATAGGCACCTAGAAGAACCAAAATATTATTATTCATGGTCGAAACTTTGTACTGTAACTATTAGTGAGTGTACTGCCTCACTAATTACATGTTTCAATATTTCCGTAAAGCATACTCAATATGTTGTTTGCGCTTTCATTGGATTTTTGATCAAACTGCCGTGCATATCTTATCTGCTTATTTATTATTATTGTACACTAAATCTTTACACACTTATTCACAATTACAATATTATGTTTTTTAAGCAACTAAACATTTTTAATCACCACAGATCATTATCAGAAATCAAATATTTTTTTGTCGTATTCTTATATTCTATTATATATTTTATACATATCAACAAACACAACATTGCGTTGCCTACTTATCTGCAGTATACGTATATTTATGATAGTAATGATTAATTCTAAGCGATTCTCTATTGGACTTTTAAATGCGGGATCACTTGGCACAAATCATGAAGATTTCCAGGATATGATGATTCGGGAATCGTTCGATGTTTTAGCCATAAACGAGACATGGCTGCGCGATGGCGAAGACGGTGTGGCCCCACAGGTGCCTGGCTACAGGCTGCGTCACGTCCCGCGCAGGCACGGCCGGCGGCAGCGGGGCGGTGGGGTGGGCTTCTATGTTAGTGTTAGGTTAAGTAGGTTAAGTTGGCAGTACTGTATGGCAGTGCATTAAACGGGTTCAACAAGTACGCACGTCGTTTACATTTCTAACAGTGGTTCCGATACCCACTTCGTTTTTTTTATTAAATATCCTAATAGCGCACGGAAGCAAGTACCTATCAAAATGAACGCGATGATCGGAAATTTGCCAACATTTGAGATCGATAGCGATTGGATAGTATTTAAAGAAAGGTTAAATACCTGGCTGTGTGCAAACGCAATTTCGACCATAAAATCGGAGACTGGCGTTACCATCGATCGTCGGCGTGCAGTGTTGTTAAGTGCACTCAGCGAAGCTGCGTATAAATTGGTGCGCGAGCTGATATCACCAAAAACAGTAGAAGAACTGTCGTACGAACAAATAGTTAAGGAGATTGACAAACACCTGCTACCAAAGAAATCACTATTTGCAGAAAGGCACAAATTCCATAGTGCAACACAAAACGTGGATGAAGATTTCACACAGTGGGCAGCTCGAGTTCGACGTTTGTCATCCGACTGTAAATTCGGCTCGACCGCGGATGATATGTTACGGGACCGTTTCGTCCTAGGTATGCAAGCGGGGCGCGAGAGAGATAGGCTGTTTACTGAGGAAGCTGAGACCCTGACGCTGGCGCGAGCCCTGGAGGTGGCCGTGGCGCTGCACAGCGCTAGGAGCGCGGCACGGGAGTCAGCTGCGGCGCCCGCGCAGCCGCCGCCGCCGCTGCAAGCTGAGGTCTACAAAGTGTGGTCGGCTACTCAAGGAGGCCGTCCCGCAACAGCTAGTAGTAACGTGACGAGATGTGAAACATGCGGTTATAATAACCACAGTGTAGCTAAATGTCGTTTCAAGTCATATAAGTGCAAATTATGTGGAATAAAAGGACACCTAAAACGCATGTGTAAACAAAAATCACAAGTTAATATGTTGCAGGCAACGGCTGAGGGTTCCGATGACGATGGTAAGAGGGAAACGATTAAAACGTTGAATAGTGAGACGGTATGTAACATTCGTAGCTTCCGAGGCGAGGCAATGTCTTTGTCCGTGGATGTGTGTGGGCAATTAATAAATTTTGAGGTAGACAGTGGCTCCTGTGCCACGGCTATACCTTTTCATTTGTATGATCAATATTTTAAAACTCAGTCTTTGTCACCACCTAAACTTATACTAAAGTCCTATTCAGGGGAAATATTAAGTACCGTGGGTATAATGAGGGTACCGGTGAAATATGAAGGCGAGAGTAATATTATTGATATTTACGTAGTGAAGAACTATGGTCCCCCGCTGTTAGGTAGGGATTTCTTATCTCTTTTTAATTTACAATTATCAAAGGTAAATTATTGTAATCAGTTTTCAGATATCGACTTTTATATGAAGAAATATCCAGAGTTATTCGCTAATCGGTTAGGTTGCTTAAATAAATTTAAGGTCAAGTTAACGTTAAAATCGGACGCACAGCCAATTTTTTACAGGGCACGCACCGTTCCATTTGCCTTGCGAGCAAAAATAGAAAATGAGCTAGGCAGGCTAGTTGAAACTGGTGTACTCAAACCAGTTGATCACTCTCATTACGCGAGCCCCATAGTGCCTGTGTTAAAACATTCGGGTGAAATCAGATTATGCGCCGATTATTCAGTCACCCTTAACAAAGTTTTACAAATTGAAAAGTATCCTTTGCCGCGGACGGAGGAATTGTTCTCTAAACTACACGGAGGGCAACAGTTTTCGCAGTTGGATTTGAGCCAGGCTTATTTACAGTTATGTTTAGATGAGGACTCACAACTACTAACAACAATAAACACTCATAAAGGTTTATTTAAGTTCACAAGGCTAGTTTTTGGCTTATCGAATGCTCCCGCTATTTTCCAAAAAACAATGGAAAATTTGTTGCAGGGCATCGAGGGTGTATTGTGTTTATTAGACGATGTTTTAGTTACTGGGCAAACAAGGGAGACTCACTGTCAACGGCTGGAGCAAGTTTTCAGTCGTTTACAGGAGGCGGGGCTAGTGCTGAATAAAGACAAATGCCACTTGTTCAAGGATTCAGTCACCTATTTAGGATTTGTAATAGACAAAAAAGGGATTCATAAATGTCCAGATAAAATACAAGCAGTGTTGAAAGCAAGAGCCCCTACTAATGTACATGAGTTGAAATCTTTTATAGGCTTAGTTAATTATTATAGGGTATTTGTACCAAACGCTGCGTCAATACTAAGCCCACTAAACCGATTACTAAAAAAAGATATAAAATGGCATTGAGCCGCGGAACATATCAATGCTTTCACCAAGATAAAGAAAGAGCTCGCATCGGAACAGGCACTAGCACATTATGATCCAAACCTTAAATTAGTGTTAACAGTGGATGCATCTCCGTGGGGACTAGGGGCGGTACTCGCACAGATAGAAAGAGGGGTCGAACGGCCAATAGCTTTCGCGTCTAGATCATTAACTAGCGCTGAACGTAATTATAGTCAAATCGAGAAAGAGGCTACAGCAATAATTTTTGGCATTAGACGTTTTTATCAATATTTATATGGCTTAGAAACGCCTTTCGTTCTCCGCACAGACCACAAGCCTCTAATGTACATTTTCCACCCACACAAAGGGGTTCCAGAAATTTCAGCAAATCGTCTCCAACGATACGCGCTTTTTTTGAATAGTTACAATTATGAAATACAGTACGTATCAAGCGTCGATAACTGTGCGGATTACCTGAGCCGCGCGACAGCTGTGAGCGCAACTGATAACGGGGTGACGTCACGGTCACACAGCATTCCACCGCCACAGCAGAGGCAGTGCGCGCCGTCGCCACCTGCCTTAGACCGAGCCACTTACGTTAATTTTGTAACTGATGGTGATTTACCAATTACCATAGAACAAATAAGACATGCAATTAATAATGATCGGATTTTAAGGCAGGTAAAAGAATTTATTATTAGTGGTTGGCCAAAAGAAAATACTGACTTAGGAATTCAACCATATTATTTTTGTCGGAATGATTTATCCTTGCAACAGCACGTTTTGATGCGTGGACATAAAATTGTAATTCCAGGGAGCTTACAGGAACAAGTGTTAAAAGAGTTGCATAGGTGTCACTTAGGTATAAATAAGACAAAGTCGGAAGCTAGGGCAAGATTTTGGTGGCCTAATATAAATCGAGATATTGAGAGGCAAATAGCTAACTGTGAAGTATGTACACAGACTAAACCGAATCCGGCCCGTGCGCCGCTCACGCCTTGGCCATATCCAACACAACCGTGGTACAGAGTTCATCTAGATTTTTTTGGTCCAGTAAGGGATATGATGTTTCTAATAATGGTCGACGCATATACAAAATGGGTAGAGTGTTTTCCACTAGCAAACAACTATTCGAGTGCAACAGTGATAAAAAAATTGGAGGAAGTGATCTCGCGCTATGGCATTATGCGAATACTAGTTACAGATAACGGTACCTCTTTTACATCTAAATTGTTTAGTGATTTCTGTGCGCGAAACGGAATAATTCATTTAACGTCACCAACTTATTCCCCCGCAAGTAATGGACAGGCCGAGATATATGTAAAAATAGTTAAAAAACATATTAAATGCTTGCTAATGGAAGGCATCTCAATTAAAGATATTAGCGGCCGGTTATTGGAATTTTTGTTTAGATATAGGAATTCCAAACACACAACCACGGATAAGTCACCGTCTGAGCTGATGATGGGGCGGCAACTGAGAACTCGATTTGATTTATTACAATTACGAACTGATAATAAAGATTTAAACGCATCGTCACCCTCATCTGTCAGCCTGCAAAATAACGTACGAAAAAAACAGTGTTTGCAGGCGAGTTACACTAAAGGAAGTAGGGTTGTTAATTTTAAACCAAATGAACTTGTATTAGTAAAATTAGTAAGTAATAATAAGTGGATAAAGGGAATTGTAAGGAACGGAATAGGTAAATCAGTTTATGAGATTTACCTACCAACACTAGGGAAGAACGTGAAAAAGCATAAAAATCAAATTTACAAATACAAAGGAGACCAACTTCATCTAAGGAATGGAGAGAGTGATGATGACAGTAGTGACGACATTTGGATGAGTATGCAAACCACTCCTACTGAAGATGACGGAGGAGATGGTGAAGAGGGGGAAGGAGAAGGAAAAGGAGGAGAAGAAGAAGAGAAGGAGGCAGAAGGAGAAGAAAAGGGGCGAGAAGGAGAAGAGGAAGAGTGGCTGGAAGCAGAACCCAACTTGATGGAGTCGGCTACACCCAACCTATTGCCTTCAAAAGATCAGGTCACAGCGGAACTTCAGACTATTCCAGTTGATCCACAAACATCTGCTGAAGCCTCAGTTCCCCCAGAGATCACAGCTAAATCTTCAGATGAACCTACTGAAAGTGGCCCTTCTCGGCCTTCGCGTTATAGGAATATACCTCGCGTTAATTATAAGTTCTAATTATAAGTTACTATGTTTTATATTTAAGGTGGAGGGATGTTAGGTTAAGTAGGTTAAGTTGGCAGTACTGTATGGCAGTGCATTAAACGGGTTCAACAAGTACGCACGTCGTTTACATTTCTAACAGTTAGGCAGGGTGTATCTATTAGGACTTGTGCTCATCCGACACCGCATTTGGAGGTAGAACAGATGTGGATTTCTTTTAAACTAACAGGCTTAACTTTTATCGTTGGCACGGCGTATCGACCTCCGTGGCAGAATGTTAACACTTTTTTTGATGCGATTACGGACTCCATCGCCTCTTTTTCCAATTATGACCATATAATTTTATTAGGAGATTTTAACAAATTTACATGAAAATTCAAATTACAAGATTTCACAATTGGAGCAATTTTTACAGTATTTTAATTTAAAAAACCATGTGAACGAGCCAACACATTTCACAACAAATAACTCATCCCTTATAGATTTAGTATGTACTGATAGTGCCCTTGCTAACTTTAATACTAAGGTGACCCACTATCCCGCCCTTGGCAGGCATGCTGTTGTGTCGATTGGGCTGAAATGTGCAAAACCAAGGCCTCCTCTCCGACGCATCACCTATAGGCCTCTGAAAGATATTAATATCAATGAATTTAACACCGCTATTGAGGCTGTTCCATGGGAAGAATTATTAGAGTTGGAAACTGTGGATGAGATGGTTTCCACTTTTAGCGATAAATTAATTAGTATCTATGACTTATTTGCCCCGGAAAAGACCATAACTATTAGGAAGTCGTTGCCTCCGTGGCTAACCAGTAACGTTAGGTATCTGATGTACCTTCGGGACTGTGCTCATAAGAAATCCCGTAAAAAAAACAGCAGTGCTGATAAAGCTAAATACAAGGACCTCAAACATTTAGTTAACGTAAGTATCCACTACGAGAAAAAAGCCTTTTTCAACGAACACATTAACAGACATATAAATAATCCTAAATATTTATGGACCAACTTAAAAAAAACAGTAGTTTCAAATATAAAAACTAATCACGAGTTACCGCAACACTTTAATGACCCTGACCTCATAAACAGAGCCTTTTTAAATGTACCAGGCCAGAATGACGTAAATTTCTCGGATTTAACTTATTTTGAGTATCATAAGCATTGTTCTTCAGTATTCACCCTAAAACCTGTCCATGAGAGTGTGATTGCGAAAATTTTAACGTCTTCACTTAAATCAAATGCTTGTGGGTCTGATGGACTTACTCGGGATATGGTATTGCTCACATTACCCACTACATTAAAAATTATAACTGCGATAATTAACAGATCAATATCTGAGCGCACTTTTCCATCTGTGCGGAAAAACGCGCTGGTCCGTCCCCTGCCTAAGACCGGCCAAGCCACCGACGTCAAAGACTTGCGACCCATAAGTATTTTACCTTTTTTATCCAAAATATTAGAAAGAGTGGTTGCTTTTCAGGTCATCAAATTCTGTGAGGCCAATAATGTTTTTCCTGAACTACAGTCAGGATTTCGCAAGGGGCGCAGCACCGATACAGCATTGTTGGATGTTGTGGATAATTTACTAACGGCCCAGGATCAAGGGAATGGGTCAATAACTGTGCTGCTGGACTATTCTCGCGCTTTTGACTCCATAAATACTACTTTGCTTTTATCCAAATTATCCTACTATGGTTTTGACCAGTGTGCAGTAAAATGGTTCGATAGCTATCTCAGCTATCGCACTCAGCAGGTCGTAATATCGAAACCTGATGGATCACGGGTTTCTTCGACGGCTGAACCCATTCTTCGCGGAGTGCCGCAGGGGTCAATTCTAGGACCTATTTTGTTTATCCTTTATACGTCAGATCTTGCCCGGCACATACAGGATTGCAGTTTTCATTGTATGCTGATGACGTTCAGCTGTACCTCCCAGTAGACAAGAACAACCATCAGTCAGCTGTAAACAAAATAAATTCAGATTTAAATCGTATCGCCACTTGGTCAGAAAGAAATTGCTTGTTACTAAATCCGACAAAATCTAAGTTTTTAATAACTGGCTCTAAAGCCCAGGTGCAAATTTTAGAGGCTAAAAATTTAAATATAGAGGTTTTGGGTGCTAGGGTTGAACGTGTGCCCTCAGCTCGTAATTTGGGATTACTGATGGACAGTAATTTGAGGTTCGAGGAGCACTGTTTAAGTCTGGTACGTAACTGCTTTTACCGCCTAAAAATTTTATATAAAATAAGACCATTCATCGACACGGAACTTCGAGTTAGATTATGCGAATCGCTTATCCTCTCCAAGTTTAATCATTGCATTACCGTCTACGGTAACTGCATTTATGGGAAAACACTATCGCTCATACAAAGAGTACAAAATGCATGTGCGCGTTTTTGTTTCCCCATCCCTCCACGTGCACATGTAACGCCTTTCTTAAATACGTCAAACATCCTTAAACTTGGAGGTCGAATTAGGCTATTTTTGTCAAATTTATTATTTGACGTTATTTATACTGGGAAGCCTGAGTATCTTTTCCGGAAACTGTCCTGGAGATATGCAAATCATAGATATGTGCCTAGATCGATTTCTCCTGTGCTAATCTTACCTCGACATCGAACTGTAGCCTTCCGCGGTAGCTTCAAGTTCCAGGCGTCCAAGTGCTGGAATGACCTTCCTCCTCCACTCCGTTGCATAACCACCAAAAACCATTTCAAAAATGAAGCACGGAAATACTTTCTTGCACTGCAGAAGGAAACTAGCTAATTTTAGCACAGGAACTGTACAACTTTATTCCTAAACCGCATTATCACACATTTTCGTTTTAAATTTTGATGTCGATCTGTTGGTGGGTAGGCAACATGACACATCTTTTTCAACATACTTTTTATTTATTTTTAAATATATATTTTTGTTCAGTACATATTTATTATATTACACATCATATTTGTATATAATCCACTATTTTATATTTAATATACACATATATTTATTTATATAGCCACGCATTATAATAAATATAAAAAATCATTCACTCCTTTGATTGCGCACTCCAACCGAATGGGTGCTAACAGAAAAACAGCGCTGTGAAGTGTGGGAAGCCGCACGTCACAGCACATGCTGAGTTGGTGCCTAGTTAGGGGGCGGTACACATACTATTTAAATGTAAATTTGTTTTTAAGTTGTGTTTTTTGTGTCAAAATTTTTGTTTTGTATTTATATTGTATGTGTACCTTCTTACTGATTAAATGTTTTTCTATCTATCTTCTATCTAATAAAATCTAACTCCGAATAAAAAGAATGACAATGTGATATGCCTGGAGTCCCTTGAATATGTTTTGTATTTTTCATAAAAGTATTTTGAACCTTAGGGTGCTAAAGCAATTTGGTCGACTTTACTTCGAAGTGTACTGTCGCAATATGGAAATATTTTTTTATTTGTTTTTAGTACATACCAGTGCCAGGCAGCCCTCTAATCAGGGCGTAGTCCTTAGCGGCTATGGCGCGCAGCACCGCCCTCTGTTGTTCGATATTCAAACTGCGCATTAGCTTGGAGCCGAGGCGACCGACATCGCGGGGCAACTTTTTGTCGAACTGGGGGGGAGCTCTGTCTATTATTATTCTGTGGATAAACATAATTTTATGGTATGATAAGCGATTGCATTTGCCGTTACGTGGGCAGAGAATTCTGTTCTGTTTAAGAAAAGAAGAAAATTAATCCGAAGTTTGCTCATCCATCGGAGCGATCTTACAAAACATATAATAAGAAGAAAGATTAGAATAACACAATCTACAATTAAAAAAATCCATACATAATTATATATAATCTAACTGTAAATAATTTTTCTATTCGATAAAAGATGGCGTCACTTACCAGCTGTGTCTGGATGTTTTTTTTTGAGGCATAACGCGAAACTATGTATTGACAAAATTCATCATTGGATGTAAAATACAATTTGAAATACAATTAATTTCCTGAATCTCTTCTATCTAACATAGGGTGTATTTTTACCATAGAAAATACTTTATTTAGTTACCGTTTAAGTACCTAAAAAATTACCTTCTTAATCTCGCACTTCGTTCACTATCTTCCAATAACACGCCAAGGTTGGTTAGATTCTGCACTGTGGTCGCATGCGACTCATACGTGTCTATGTGGAACGCTGTGTCCTTACTTAGACGACGGCTCACATCTCTGAAGTAAAAGTACGTGGATATTTTGAATAAAATTCAAAATACACTTTATTGCACATAAAACACATTGGTACAAAATATAAGATGAAGGTTAGAAAAGGCAATTGGCGGCCTTATCACTTTAAGCGATTTCTTCCAGGCAACCTTTTTTTTTAAATTAAATATGTAGATTAATTTATCAACAGACTTGATTTTAGAACAATCTTTGTTAATTATTCACGCAGGTATCCTCGCTGAGTGCATTAGCTTGTATGAGCAATTGACGCCTAAAGCTTTCAGCAGTCATCAGCATGAGTCAAGTGTAGTCAGGAAGCTTTGTACCCCGTGGATAACTCATGATTTGACCGAGGGCCAAAAACCGCGCCGCCGCCGTGTTGATCGGTGCCGTGAAATGCTTCAAAGATTTAACGGAGGTGACTCAAATGCTGTATTCGACATACTTACGGGTGACGAAAGCTGGATTTACTGTTACCAAAAGTCTGCTCAGTGGGTGTTTCCTTCCGAGAAGTGCCAACTACAGTGAAGAGAGGTCGAAGTGTGGGAAAAAAGATGGTGACCTCGTTCTTCGGAAGGACAAGTCATTAAGCGACAATTGTTTTAGAGGATCAAAAAACAGTTACTGCAGAGTGGTACACTAGCAAGTCCTTGCCACTTGTTTTGGAAAAAGTTCGGGAGAAACGACCTCGCAGTAGGATCCTCCTTCAGCACGACAACGCCTCGTCGCTCACCGCCGGGCAAACGATCGACCATTTGGCGACATCAGACGTGGAATTTCTCGGTCACCCGCCATATAGCGCAGACCTCGCACCTTGCGAGTTTTATTTATTCTTGAAAGTAAAATAAAACTTCGAGGAAAACGTTTTATGGACGCAGAGGAAGCAGTGGCTGCTTATCAAAAGGCCGTCAAAAGACCCCTAAAGACGAGTGGGCAAAGTGCTTTTCCCAGTGGTTCCATCAGATGCAGCGATGTATTGAGGTGAATGGACATTATTTAAAAAAATTACTTCACTTGGTAGTTTGCTTAGTTTTTGATTTTCTAAGAACTTTTAGTTTGACCCTCGTACTATAGTTTTTAACTATCCAGCGGGATTTTTTTTTCCGGGGTTAAAAGTATCTAAGATGTTGACTGGGGATATAAGGTACCACAAAATTTCATTCAAATGTGTCCAACAGGTTCGTAGATTAACCCGTACAAACAGACAAACAAACAGAAAAAACAAAAAAAAAAAAACTTTGTCATTTTCTACTTCTTTTCACCCTGTGACAAAAGCGGACAGAACAACAAAAAATATTTATTTCGGGACCGTTCAAGTGACGAGCGTACATATACATTTCGGCTGTAAATTTTTTGTAATATAGACAGATAACAGCTACGGCCCTGATAGCCGCGAGTGCTCGCTTGACTTTCCCTAAAGAACATTGCAGGCTGAATCATAATCACAGTTACAAAAAATCTGGAACTACAAGCGAAAGAATTAAATAATTAACCCAACTATGCAAGTGTTGCAAGCCTGGTCTCCACGAAACTAGTTCAGATCAGACTGTCTAGGACATTGCCAACCAAGTACATAACATAATAGTACGAACCCAATAGTGGTTTATAGTAGGTACACAATTTCTACAGATAACATTATTATTATAAACAAATATGGAAATAGCACATCACGACTCACAATCATTCACCTTGAGACCCTGATTAAAAAACAAAAGAACATGATCACGCTGCCTGGCTGATATGACCTAGGTATATAAACCACCACTTAGTTTACAACTCGATATGATATAAGTCGAGATGTTCAAGCTGCTAGTTGTCTCGGCCTTATTGGCGGTTGGCTCTACAACCCCTGCCAGCGAAATCGACGCGTTTGTTGGGGACTGGACCCCTGCCGAGATTTGGCCAGCAGAAGGTGGAATCAAGATAATATGTGACCTCTTCAAAGTACAAAACTTACATAGAACGGTGAAGTGTGGCGACAAAGAACTTGGTCTCGCAAAAATCGAATTCCTAGATACCGTAAATGTTCCAGTTCTCGTTGTACACACGCACGATGAAGTGGCAGACGCCCTGAATACGAGATGTGACGGATACGCGGGCTTCTACGTGTTTCGCCGACTCAACGACAACTACTTCACCGTGAACCTTGCTGTTCCTGGACCTGTGAGACTAATAACAGTTCTGTTTGCCAAAAGCCCTCCCACTACAGAGGAGCTCAGCGAGTTCGTGAGCAAGACCGTCGGGTTGAAGGAGAGAGAAGGATCTCCCATATGTACACAGGACCAGGTCACGGGTGAACCCAACCAGCCGCCATCGGCAAAGCGCACTAACAACAAACTTGGAAGCTACTTTTCTAAAATGTAAACAGCCATGGATACTGGATATATTTTTCTTTTGTGTTAAAATAAAGATAAAAAAGTATCACTTTATTTACTTATTCACATTTATATTATAAACGTGAAAGTATAAAATAGATAAAACCTATTTTATTCTCAACTCGATACATAAAAAAAAACCATACAAATTTGCAGATTACACATAACTTCGCACAAATACTGGCAGTACGAGGGTCAAACTGAAAGTTGTTAGAAAATCAAAAACTGAGCAAACTACCAAGTTAATAGTTTTATTAAATCTTTTCAAAATAGTGTCCATTCACATCAATACATCGCTGCATTCGATAGAACCACTGGGAAAAGCACTTTGCCCACTCGTCCTTAGGGGTTTTTTGACGGCCTTTTGATAAGCAGCCACTGCTTCCTCTGCGTCCATAAAACTTTTTCCTCGAAGTTATTTTATTTTCAAGAATAAATAAAACTTGCAAGATGCGAGGTCTGCGCTATATGGCGGGTGACCCAGTAATTCCACGTCTGATGTCGCCAAATAGTCGATCATTTGCCCGGCGGTGTGCGACGAGGCGTTGTCGTAGGCGGAGGATAGGATCCTACTGCAAGGTCGTTTCTCCCGATTTTTTTCCAAAACAAGTGGCAAGCACTTCATAGTGTACCACTCTGCAGCAACTGTTTTTTTTTATTCCTCTAAAACAATTGTCGCGTATTGACCTATCCTTTTGAAGAACGAGGCCACCGTATTTTTTCCCACACTTCGGCCTCTCTTCACTTTAGTTGGCAACTCCTCGTGCAGCATGCGACACTGTTGCATGTTGATGCCTCGGCGGCGTAAATGAGGCTTTACACTCGAGTGGGGTGGACGTTGAGCCGAGCGTTACAAAGCTGAACTCACACGCGAACATGAACTTCAGCCAGTTTGAACGTCATAATGAACAATGTGCTGTCGTGGTGCTGTGGTTTTGTAATGTTCATAGGTTTTGCTCGAAAGTGAACAGTTTACAAATGCTCACGAAAGCATGCTCTCAGTGTGGACGGTCCTGTTTTTAATATAAATTGTTATTTACCTTTCCAGCAGTATGTGTATTTGCTTGTCGTTCACCAGCGTAACTACGCCCGCGGCTATCCACGGCCGCCCGTCGATACTCACTATGCAAAAGTCGCCCTCCTGGGGCCCGGAATGTTTGCTACTAGACCTTAAGCTGTCTGAAAATAAGGACACTTTATATAACTTCCAATTAGTGCTATGATATGACTTACAAAATATAACTAGAAAAGTAAGGCTCTCAAAGGCTTCTGAAACATACCAATTTCTTTGATTTGCTTGTCAAACCGGTGCAAATATCGGTCATCAGATGGTTCCACTGATTTCAATTTTAAGTTGGCTGCACATGTACCTCGCTTGGATCTGTAAGTTCCGGAAACAGTTATGATTGATTAGATCCTGAAACCTGATAAGCCCTTATTTTCTATTTATACGGTTTTTTATGTACTACTACGTTATGTCGAAAAACACGACAACAACAAAAACCGACGTACATAAGTATGTACTTCTGGAAGCTTTATTACGCTACAAATGTATGAAAATGCATCATAAAAAATATTTTCATCGAGCAGTTTTCTGAATTCGATTGTTTATTCCGATGAAATAAAAAACCAAGCCAAAATCACCTATTGTCCGGAGTGTCGGTCCAGAGCGCGTGTAGTGGCGCGCTAAGCATCTGCGCCCTCTCCTCTATGCGCAGCAAAGCGGCCCACTGCAGGAAGTATTGTATGTGGCTGCTACTGAGGTGCCCCAGCGCCGTGTCGCGCAGTTTGCTCAGCGGGTGAGACTCCGACACGCGCGGCCCCTCTGTGTGCCTAAACCATGTAGGTTTGTTTAACATTAATCCGGACAAAAGATCATTGACGCCTGCATACAATGCGCACATTTTTTTCAAACGATACGATAAAACTATAGGAAATTATCGCAGAATATGTAATTTGGCATACCGTAGTAGAAGGCAGGGTGAGCCTTGCCAGACATTTTTTGGCGTTAAATTACTTTTAATAACTTTCAAGAAAATAAAAAGGTCAATGAACTTTTGTCCGGATTTATATGAAAAAGATAATAGGTTTTTTCAGTATTGAAATTCTTTACATTATTTATTTAATAGCTTTTATTTCTTAGGAGGCCGTATTCATACGAGTGCAAGTGGTGGCTTAGCATATACTGAAAGGACAAGCGTTTGAGGAATATCCCAAAAAAAAAAACTTTCTTGGAAACGGAATTAAACCATTTCCATGCAAAATAGTAAATTTTATCGAACAGTTTGTTTAACTTACACTTATTTTCAGCGGAAAAAAGAAAACAACAACAAAAAATATAAAAATGCCTTTATTAAAATACACAACTGAAATAAAACAATAATTTAGACTATTCTTTACGAGCTATTAGTCCATTCATCATATCAAAGGTGTTGCCGTCGTGGTCTACAGTTATTTCACCAGAATCGGTCTCAACTCGCAGCCAGCCGGCTGAATCAACTCCTCTGATCCTTCCACTAATCGTTCCTGCCGAAGTCTTCACACTAACTTCCTCATTGCTATGAAGCCAGTATTCATAGTACATTCCAATAACCTTCTGAACTCCTTGTTCTGTTACTATTAAATCTAACAATAACTCGAATTCCGAACAGAATTTTGCCAAAAAGCTTTCCATAGATATCAAAGGTAACTTGACATCATTTTCTCTGTTCAATTCTTCGATAATAGTATTGACGCAGGTCGTCGGTATCTTATTGGAAATGTTAACGCCGACGCCGATGTTCACTATAACGTCATCGCACATACATCTTGCATTTGTTACTGTTCCCCCAATCTTAGCTTTACGACCGTAGTAAATATCATTGGGCCATTTAATTCCGATATCCAAATCCTTGTAGATACCCCTCCGTAAGGCGAAAACAACGGCTAAAGCTGCGATATGTTGTATCAAGGGTAAATTGTTATCAATCTTTCTCCAAATTTGTACTGAGATGGCAGCTTGACCTAAAGGAGAGATCCATGAGTTTCCTACCCTTCCTTTTCCCGCTGTTTGTCTTCCAGCGATAACCACTATGCCGTCTGCTAACGTATCTTCAAGAATGTCCATTGTGGACGTCAGAACTTCCGAGTATATTACAAGATTCCCGAGGCATTTGGAATCTAAATTAGTAAAATATTGTTCGGTAGAGAAAATTGTAGGTTTCTCATTAAAATTAATTGGGAAAAAAACACAGGAAGGCTCTTCATTAGGTGTTTCATCTTTACGGCACCACTGTATTGTTAGGTTTTTCAGTTTCTTTGTATGTTTAATATTTTCAGACCAACTGTTCACTAATTCTAATAAATCTTGTTGATTCTTGTCAAATAAATAACCCGGCGTGTATTCAATAACTATTTGTGAGCTGCTAACATGCAGATCTAGTTCATCTTTCAATATATTACTTAAGATACCCAAACGTGTTTCATCTTTCAGTTTGTCTGTACTGTCTATAGGTATAACTTCCTCCAAGTGAAGTTGGGATATAATTGCAACTCCTTTATTTTTTAATTCAAATACTTTCATCAAAACAGGACTATTCCGAGTTTTTTCTGTACATAACACATCTACAGAAATATCTGGTAGTTCTTTCAATTTCGAAATGTTATTAGAATTTATTATCTCCACTTTCATTTCAATTGATTTCCAACAACCATAGGTAAATATTACTACTTCCTTATTACCATTTTCTGTATAATTTGGTATTAATGTAGTCAATAAATCAGAATGCAGCGCAAGTACTTTGCCTCCTTCCAAGAGAAACTTTTTTAAAAAGTAGGCATGTTTACTAACATTTCCTATCACCGCTATCAGCGCCGCTTTGCTCTTCCAAACATCACTCGCTATTATTTCTTCACTTATTGGGTATATTGTGTATCTCTTCAAATCCAACACTTTTTTAAATGTTTCTATAAGTTTAATTTCCAATGTTTTATCCAGTGAAAACACTAATATATCAATTCTATTCAATTTAGTTTCCGAAGTTAGTGTTATTTGTTTATTTTCCATAGCTGTTTTTGATCAAATAGTTGATAATTATTACCTTATTATCTTGAATTTACTATTTAATTTGTGTATGCTGGATAAACTTAGTCATAACAGTGTTAAATTAATATTAAACAGCGCAGGAAAACAAAAAGTACTAGCTGATTACTTTTTGGATAACCTGTACTCGGTGGATAACCTCACTTTTAGTCAAGGTTGAATAAACAAAGAAGTGTTGCCAGAACATTTGAAAAAAAATCGTACAAAACAATTCACATTAAATACTTTAATAACAACTGGTTATAAAGCCCGACCAAAAATATAACGGTCTGGTCTATACTATAATTATTATGAGTTAGTGTTTGCAAATATTTCTTTGCATTTCTGGCATTGAATCTGCGCTACGTTTCTTCAGCAAAACACTTCTTCGACCGCTTATTTATTGCCTCTGTATTAGCAGAGATCAACGATTAGAGTTAATATTTATTTGCATATTTTTTTAACCTTCTTCATCTTAAATCAAACAAAAAAGTAGTTTTTGGCAAATGTTTGCGATAAATGAAAACAAATTGGTAAAAACGAGAGATAATTTTAAAAAGCCTATTAACAGTTTGTGTTACAGTTGTCGATGGGTCGTCTCGTCATACGCGACTACTGAAGGATTGGTGTTTATCGTATCGTAGGCCAGTTTCTTCTAAAAATATACATATCGCAGTTCACTGAAATGTCAACTTTTTTCTGAGTCTCATCTCACATTAAAAACAATTTATTACAAAAAAATTGTCTTCATTCCATAAGTTTATTTTAAAGGGTTAATCAGCTCCTCTGTATAACACTCACCAGAGATGCAAGGAACAGAGTGTGAGGTAGGGGCAGCCGGCGCACGCGGTCTGATGATGCACAGGCTCCGGCAGCCTCTGCTGGACCAACGACGCCGCGTCCTCTATGTCAGTCAGCTCCTCTGTATAACACTCACCAGAGATGCAAGGAGCAGAGTGTGAGGTAGGGGCAGCCGGCGCACGCGGTCTGATGATGCACAGGCTCCGGCAGCCTCTGCTGGACCAACGACGCCGCGTCCTCTATGTCAGTCAGCTCCTCTGTATAACACTCACCAGAGATGCAAGGAGCAGAGTGTGAGGTAGGGGCAGCCGGCGCACGCGGTCTGATGATGCACAGGCTCCGGCAGCCTCTGCTGGACCAACGACGCCGCGTCCTCTATGTCAGTCAGCTCCTCTGTATAACACTCACCAGAGATGCAAGGAGCAGAGTGTGAGGTAGGGGCAGCCGGCGCACGCGGTCTGATGATGCACAGGCTCCGGCAGCCTCTGCTGGACCAACGACGCCGCGTCCTCTATGTCAGTCAGCTCCTCTGTATAACACTCACCAGAGATGCAAGGAGCAGAGTGTGAGGTAGGGGCAGCCGGCGCACGCGGTCTGATGATGCACAGGCTCCGGCAGCCTCTGCTGGACCAACGACGCCGCGTCCTCTATGTCAGTCAGCTCCTCTGTATAACACTCACCAGAGATGCAAGGAGCAGAGTGTGAGGTAGGGGCAGCCGGCGCACGCGGTCTGATGATGCACAGGCTCCGGCAGCCTCTGCTGGACCAACGACGCCGCGTCCTCTATGTCAGTCAGCTCCTCTGTATAACACTCACCAGAGATGCAAGGAGCAGAGTGTGAGGTAGGGGCAGCCGGCGCACGCGGTCTGATGATGCACAGGCTCCGGCAGCCTCTGCTGGACCAACGACGCCGCGTCCTCTATGTCAGTCAGCTCCTCTGTATAACACTCACCAGAGATGCAAGGAGCAGAGTGTGAGGTAGGGGCAGCCGGCGCACGCGGTCTGATGATGCACAGGCTCCGGCAGCCTCTGCTGGACCAACGACGCCGCGTCCTCTATGTCAGTCAGCTCCTCTGTATAACACTCACCAGAGATGCAAGGAGCAGAGTGTGAGGTAGGGGCAGCCGGCGCACGCGGTCTGATGATGCACAGGCTCCGGCAGCCTCTGCTGGACCAACGACGCCGCGTCCTCTATGTCAGTCAGCTCCTCTGTATAACACTCACCAGAGATGCAAGGAGCAGAGTGTGAGGTAGGGGCAGCCGGCGCACGCGGTCTGATGATGCACAGGCTCCGGCAGCCTCTGCTGGACCAACGACGCCGCGTCCTCTATGTCAGTCAGCTCCTCTGTATAACACTCACCAGAGATGCAAGGAGCAGAGTGTGAGGTAGGGGCAGCCGGCGCACGCGGTCTGATGATGCACAGGCTCCGGCAGCCTCTGCTGGACCAACGACGCCGCGTCCTCTATGTCAGTCAGCTCCTCTGTATAACACTCACCAGAGATGCAAGGAGCAGAGTGTGAGGTAGGGGCAGCCGGCGCACGCGGTCTGATGATGCACAGGCTCCGGCAGCCTCTGCTGGACCAACGACGCCGCGTCCTCTATGTCAGTCAGCTCCTCTGTATAACACTCACCAGAGATGCAAGGAGCAGAGTGTGAGGTAGGGGCAGCCGGCGCACGCGGTCTGATGATGCACAGGCTCCGGCAGCCTCTGCTGGACCAACGACGCCGCGTCCTCTATGTCAGTCAGCTCCTCTGTATAACACTCACCAGAGATGCAAGGAGCAGAGTGTGAGGTAGGGGCAGCCGGCGCACGCGGTCTGATGATGCACAGGCTCCGGCAGCCTCTGCTGGACCAACGACGCCGCGTCCTCTATGTCAGTCAGCTCCTCTGTATAACACTCACCAGAGATGCAAGGAGCAGAGTGTGAGGTAGGGGCAGCCGGCGCACGCGGTCTGATGATGCACAGGCTCCGGCAGCCTCTGCTGGACCAACGACGCCGCGTCCTCTATGTCAGTCAGCTCCTCTGTATAACACTCACCAGAGATGCAAGGAGCAGAGTGTGAGGTAGGGGCAGCCGGCGCACGCGGTCTGATGATGCACAGGCTCCGGCAGCCTCTGCTGGACCAACGACGCCGCGTCCTCTATGTCAGTCAGCTCCTCTGTATAACACTCACCAGAGATGCAGCAGAGTGTGAGGTAGGGGCAGCCGGCGCACGCGGTCTGATGATGCACAGGCTCCGGCAGCCTCTGCTGGACCAACGACGCCGCGTCCTCTATGTCAGTCAGCTCCTCTGTATAACACTCACCAGAGATGCAAGGAGCAGAGTGTGAGGTAGGGGCAGCCGGCGCACGCGGTCTGATGATGCACAGGCTCCGGCAGCCTCTGCTGGACCAACGACGCCGCGTCCTCTATGTCAGTCAGCTCCTCTGTATAACACTCACCAGAGATGCAAGGAGCAGAGTGTGAGGTAGGGGCAGCCGGCGCACGCGGTCTGATGATGCACAGGCTCCGGCAGCCTCTGCTGGACCAACGACGCCGCGTCCTCTATGTCAGTCAGCTCCTCTGTATAACAAAACATATGAAGAAATGAACGAAATCCGTTAACTTCAATGTTATGTACGAAACCTCCCTTATAGTTTATAGGTCCCCACCAAGGGCTCGAGCCTACCTCATATTAGGCATTATTAATAAGTACTAAAAATTGTGTAATAATTTCTTCTTTATTTCAACCAAGGTCAACATTATCTCATTTTCAACGTCTTTTTCCGATTCCAATCCAACTCGGGCATTATTAATACTATAACATATTGAATTGTTTTTGTTTTGTTTGAAAATATTCCTGATGTGTGGAAATGCATATACATACAGGGTATTAGTGGCGGCAGCAAACACTGAAGGGCATGCTCATTTAACGGTCAACTGTACCAAAGTAGGCTTTCTTTGAAACGATAAAAAAAGCGGCCAAGTGCGAGTCGGAATCGCCCATGAAGGGTTCCGTAGCAGCCAGTAACATAATATAAAAGTTTTTGTAGTTAGTTATGACTTTGACCGATGTTTTAATAATAGTGAAAGGTAAATTGCGGTTTACGATTTATGACGTATTAAAAAAAAACTACTTACTAGATCTCGTTCAAACCAATTTTCGTTGGAAGTTTTGATAGTAATACACATCATATATTTTTTTTAGTTTTATCATTCTCTTATTTTAGAAGTTAGAGGGGGGGCGACACACATTTTTCCACTTTGGAAGCGTCTCTCGCGCAAACTATTCAGTTTATAAAAAAATGTTATTAAGAACCTAAATATCATTTTTGAAGACCTATCCATAGATACCCCACACGTATGGGTTTGATGAAAAATATTTTTTTTTGTTTCAGTTCTATGTATGGGGACCCCCTAAATTTATTGTTTTTTTTCTATTTTTGTAAGAAAATCTTAATGCGGTTCACAAAATACATCTACTTACCAAGTTTCAAGAGTATAGGTATTATAGTTTCGGAATAAAGTGGCTGTGACATACGGACGGACGGACGGACGGACGGACAGACAGACAGACAGACAGACAGACATGACGAATCTATAAGGGTTCCGTTTTTTGCCATTTGGCTACGGAACCCTAAAAATACGCTCCTATATAAATACATAGTAATTTTAATCGGACCGGTGGTGGTTGTATGGAGAAGAAAATTAATAAAGAAATAAAGAAAATTATTTCGGATCTTCGACAGCAACTGCTGGCTGCTGATAGTCAAATCGAGCAATTAATGTTAGAAAATTCCTCATTGAATAAAAAAATACATAAGAATGATCTTCAGTTAAAAATGCTAAAGACTTTATGTAACTCTACAGCAAAGAGCAGTACGAGGAATACGACACCGAAGAAAAATATTCGTAGAGACCAATCTACCCCAGGATCAGTTGACTGTGTAAATATAAACTCGAGTTACGACAATCTCAATGTATCCAAGGGAGAGTGCAAAGTGAGCAGGATCCAAGAAAACACGAGCACAGCAAAGACCACTAGCACCCCAATATCTGTTAATAGAGCTGGTGAGCCTCGTAAGGGTACACGGAGAGTGTTATTACTAGCGGATGAAACTGGGAGGAATATGAGAGGTAAATTAGAAAATCTACTTGGCCCAGGCTACACGGTAACTAGTATTCTGAAACCGCAGGCTACGTTGGAGCAAGTAATATCTGGCAGTCTAGCCTTATGTGATGACTTTACAAAGGAGGACTATGTTATTATTATAGCTGGAAAACATGACACTAATTTAATTAAATTTCAATCATCTATTTATTATTGTCTAAATTATTTAAAATCTACAAATGTTTTATTTAGCCAGATAGAATCTAATGTTTGTCTCAATGAATCTAAACTTAATGATCAAATCAAGATGATTAGTATGTATATGGATAACCTCTACTGTTGTCAACTAATTTACTTCTTTAATAATAAATTAGATAGAAAAAACTCGTGTAGGGCCTTAGTTATGGACATAATTGTATTAAGTTATAGATACAATAGTAGACGCTCTACTGAGTGTCGTATTGATGTGCAAACTCAGACTGATAACAATAGTATTTGTGATTTTTTTCGTGTCTAGGATAGGCAATCGGGATTCCTCCAACCAAATACTATGTCAAGAATACTTAACTATTTTTCATCAGAATGTGTGTGGAATAAATAACAAGAAAGACGAGCTCTATTTATATCTATGTACATACCATAATATGCAGCTGCCGCAATATTTGTGTATCACTGAACATTTTCTCAATGATAATAACGTATGTCTACTTGGTATGGAGAATTATGTATTGGCTTCTCATAATACATGTAAGAGTACTACACGCGGAGGAAGCTTGATACTTGCGTTAGCTAACTGTAAGTTTGAATCATTATCAGTTTGTAACCAGTTGTATAGGGCTATGTATTTTGAAATTTGTGGTGTTAGAGATTGTGATACTGGCGTGCATATTTGTTGTATTTATCGTAATCACAAGACTAACTTCTATATGGAGTTTATTACTCAATTGGAAAGGCTGTTAGAACATTTCTTTAATAAAAAATGTATAATCGGGGGTGACTTTAATATTGATTTACTAACCAATGACAAGTACAAGGATGAATTTGTGTCGCTATTAAAGAGTTATAACTTTAGACCCTTAGTTACTACTGCAACCTATATAAGAGGAAACTCAAACTCATGTCTAGATAACTTTCTCACCAACATACCGGAAGATAACATAGAATCAACGTTTACTGACCACAATGGGCTTGCAGACGGACATGCCGGGTTATGGTGTAGTCTAGTAGTCTCAAAGGGTGCGTCTGCTTGCCAAAATGAATATATAGTGACAGATAAAAGAACATATAACAAAAAGAACGCGTATCAATTTAGACAAAAACTACTAACGAAAAGTTGGACATTCTATGGTATTAACGGATTTTTGTCAAGCTTTTCAGATACCTTTAAAAAATGCTACACTAAAAAGAAAAGGAGAGTAAAAATTAAGTACAATGTAATGCTCCCATGGATTACAAAAGGCATCAAAGTAGCCAGTAAAATGAAACGATTTTTATCTACTATGAATAAGTCTAGTGACGAATCTTTAATAAAATATAAAAAAGACTATATTACTTTTTACAGACGTGTCATAAGGTGTGCACGCAAAATTTCCGTTCAAAGAGAAATTCTGAAAGCTAATAATTGCCCCAAATCTATTTGGCAAGTCGTTAACAAACAAAGAAATAAACATGTTCAGGCCTCTGATAAAACCTTTCGCTTAAAAATTGATGGCGAGATAACAGACGATCCATCAAAAATTGTGAATCTGTTTTCTGTCAACTTTAGTAACGACAGTTCTAAAGCTCTTGGAAATAAAGAAGTCTCAGAAAAGTTACTCAAGGACTATACACCAAGTGTACCACATAATATTAAATGGAAGTATGTGACGCCAATTGAAGTTGTCAACGTTGTAAATAAGATGAAGTCCAAAAAGTCATGCGGCTATGACGATATTCCAATATCAGTTATCAAAGAAAATATTGATATACTAGCAGAGCCTTTAGCTAACTTATACAATATGTGTTTTGAGCAAGGGGTTTTCCCTGACCAATTCAAAATTGCGAAGGTCATTCCAATCTTTAAAAAAGGGGATAAAAGTTGTCCGAATAATTACAGACCAATATCTCTCCTGCCAGTTCTATCTAAAATATTTGAAAAGCTCATCAAGAAGAGGTTGATGGATCATCTGGAGCGGAATAAAATATTAAGCACTCATCAATTCGCGTACAAAAATAATACTGGAACTGTAGATGCCGTAAATAGGTTGGTAGAGGACGTTTTAACCAGATTAAATAATAAGAAGAGAGTCGCAGGCTTGTTTATAGATCTCACAGCAGCATTTGACACACTAGATCATGATGTTTTACTTATGAAATTGCAACACTATGGGGTTAGAGGCAAATTTCTAAATCTTATTGAATCTTACCTGACTAACAGACGACAATTTGTTGAATTAAAATATATGGAAAACGCAGAGGAAAGGCAGTGTAGGAGTAAGATCTGTTCCATTCATAGAGGTGTCCCGCAAGGATCTGTGCTGGGTCCTATACTTTTCAACATAATGACAAACGATCTACCTAATTACATAAAATCAATTTTTAATCATGTTGGAATAGTCTGTTATGCAGATGATACCAATGCAATTGTTTCAGCTGATAGTCATCAAGAATTGACTACTAAAGTTAGTAATGTTATTTTGGCTTTTGAAAGATGGTTTGGATGCAACAACCTTAAATTAAATTTAAGTAAGACTTGTGTCATGCAGTTTGGTTCCACTGCAAAAACTAAAGAAAAATTGGATATTGTCTTTAATAAAACCAAAATTGATCTGGTTAAGAAGGTGAAATTTTTAGGAGTCGATATAGATTATGATCTTTGCTGGAGGAGTGAGCTATGTAGAATTGAAGCTAGGGTTGGTTCAGCATGCTATGCTTTGCGGAGTTTGCGTGATAAGTTGAATGTGACTCAGCTCAAGATGGTCTACTATGCCTTAGTCGAATCTCATTTTCGATATAGCTTACTATTTTGGGGAAATAGTTATACTTATAACATACAAAAAGCCTTTGTTTTACAAAAAAGGGCGATAAGAACTATGCTCAGAATTCCGCAATGGGTCTCTTGTAAGGAATATTTTAAGAGTTTAAAAATCTTGACGATTCCTTGTCTGTACATTCTGTTGCTGCTGACAAATTTAGTAACTAACTTAGACAAATATGAAAGCCCAGAAGAAAAGCAACAAAGAGAGGCTACGCGTAGGAAGCATTTGCGACATGTTATAGTTCCTAAACTTAAAGTAGTAGAGCATTGTGTTCAGTTTCAATCAATTAAGTTATTTAACTGTCTGCCAAACGAGCTAAGATCAGTAAGTAGTCCCGTTAAATTTAAAAAAATACTTACAGATTTTTTATTGAAGGAATGTTTCTATAATATTAATGAGTTTTTGACATTTGGAAGAAATTAGTATTAGACATAAGATTTGTAATTTGCATTTTTTATTAAGTCAATTTGTTATAATTAATTAATCCAAGAACTATGTATTCAACCTGACATAACTATAATGATATTTATTCTTTTTATTTTTTGTACAACTAACCTATTATAATGTATTTGTAATTTGTATGTTCAACACAATGTAAATTGTTCAGAATAAATGAATTGAATTGAATTGAAGTTAAAATTTGGGAAAGTTGATTAGATCCATTGATTAAACACATTCCTTTAGTTCTTGCGCGTTAAAGGTACACTGTCTCAGTATTGTCTCCTGATCCATTTTAGATATTTCTCCTCTCACATCATAGTGATAGCATGTATTTATTACAATAGAGGGTGTATTACTGTACAGTAGCAATGGTGTCTCACCGGGGTCTACGTCGTTGGGAGCCGGCGCGAGGCACTGCACCAGCTGGTTCCTCAGCAGCATCAGGTCGCGCCGCTCCGGGTACCCGCAACTCACCTCGCGCACCTCCACTCGCTCCCTACATACAAACACTACATAGTATAGTAGCTATATCATAAACATCAAACATAGCCCGAAGATTCGCGAAACTTAAGTGGCAGTGGGCAGGGCACATTGCACGTAGAACCGATGGGCGTTGGGGAAAAAAGGTTCCGGAATGGCGGTCACGCGCCGGAAGACGTAGCGTGAGCAGGCCCCCTACAAGGTGGACCGACCGACGATCTGGTAAGGGTCGCGGGAAGTCGCTGGGTGCGGGCAGCGCGAGAACGATCGTTGTGGAGATCTTTGGGGGAGACCTTTGTCAAGCAGTGGACGTCTACTGGCTGAAATGATGAAACATCAAACAAGAAATATTTATATGCGGGACATCACAACACAACAGAGAAAATTAAATTTAACAAGTATGACTAAAAATAGTAATGAATGAAAATAGCTATTTATGATACTAGTGCGGAAAGTATGTGATATCCGATGAGTGTCATTTTATTCACGAGCGAGCAAAGCGAGCGAGTGTATAAGCCGACACGAGTCGGAAATCATCTTTCGCACGTGTATCATACAAGATTTTACAATGCATTGTGCAAGAAAAAAAACAGTTATATTAAAAAGGCGTATAAAATGGCGGGCTTCATAAACAAAACACATTCGCGCTGAAAAAAACATCTACTGCGCATGTGCAAAGCTGTCGAATCGCAATAAGGCAATGAGTAAAATGTATTCAGCCACGCAAATTTTTAATTAATATTTGAACGTAATTTATCAATAAAAATCAATTTCTAAAGTAATTATACTAATTATAAACGCGTTTATTGAATTGTTATTTTTATTGTTCCCTTTATATTAGTAACAATTGGTAATAAAAATATCTCAAATACTGAAATGTTAGGTTGACTGGCTGAATGACAGGCTGAGCAAAAATTAAAAAAAAACTGAAAAGTGAAAAGCACTAGTGCGGAAAAGTGCTACTTTCCGCACTGTTTGGCTGCCTAGAAAACGCTCTTTTCGAGCGCATGCATTGTAAACAATTTTAAAAATGTAGCTGGCTCTGTGATACAATAATTAACTCAAAAATTACCCTCAGCGAAAGCCGCAGCCCAATTAGGCTCCAGCAGGTCTTCCTTTACACTGCACTAAGTAAAATAAAACTCTCAAGCAGATGGCGCTGTAATTTTTTTTCTCAGATAATCTTTTTAAGGAACCGCTATGCTAAGTAATTATGACATGAACATTTGCTCCAAAATAGCGGTCAATAACGCAACGACAACAAGCCTAACAGGGAATTGACTATCGCTATTGGTGGGTGGACAGCTTTATTAGAAACATCAGTAAAGGAAAGGTAGAAGGAAGGGGAAAGAGAGGAAGATCAAGAACGAACATACATGGACCAAATTAAAAAAGGAATAGATGCAGTGTCGTATCAGGAGGTCAAACAGAAGACGGAGAATAGAATGCGTTGGCGTACACTCCACCGACAAGAGCTCGGCTCTTAAATTCGATGATATTAGTGGGTAGAGCAGGGGACAATAGAAGTTTGCTCTTTATAGATTACATTTAAATAAAATAGATATGGCCATAGGTATAGCACTAATTGGGATGTTATTGCAAATTCGAGGGCCAACCGGTTCAATGCGCCAGATATGATATGTTTTAATCGACATAATATGTTTTGAAATGTGTCATACCCAGTTTTTTGTTTAAATTAAGATTACCTACTCTTGTCGTAACGCGGATGTGATGGTTGCGTAAGGTTTAGCGTACAGTCTTCTAGAAACGCTAAACCTTAAGAATTAATGTATGCCAAATTTCACTTAAGATAAGTAGCTATTTTTTTCCGTTCGGCACTTGTTATTATATACCTAGCATTTAACCGTGACCTTTACTGATCTTTTGTTAGTTTAAGTTGTTCAATCTTAGATTTCCACTACGGTAAGGGTATGCTGGGTATGCTAAACATAAGCATAACAGCCTTTTTGCAAGTGTTACAATCTTTTCCAGGCAAACATAGGGTCCAGTAACAGCGCATAAAAAACTGTATAAGTTAAAAACTGTAAACACATGCTACGATATTTCCAACCAACCTAATTTGAATGTTATGTTGTCTTTAACCAATGCGTGTTGCCAGTAATGAATGACTTACGGATCCTAGACGTGGTTGCTTACAATAGGCCTCTAGAGAAGGCTCAAAGTCACCCAAAGAACGTTAGTGAGGGCTACGCTTGGAGTTTCCTTGCATGATCAAATTAGGAATGATGAAATCCGCAAGTGAACTAGAATGGATCACCGATATAGCCCGAGAATCGCTATACTTAAGAGGCGGTTGGCGGGACATGTAGAACCGATTGCTGCTGGGGCAAAAAGGTTTTTGAATGGCAGCCGCAGGCCGCAAAACGTAGCATGGGTAGGCCCCCCAAAAAGTGGACCGACCATCTGGTAAGGGTCGCGGGAAGCCGGTAGATGTAGGCAGCGCAGGACTTTTCGTTATGGAGATTTCAATCACTCTTCAAACCAATACACTACGAAATTTGCACCCTAATTTGAACGTTATACAGTGAATATAAGGTGGTTACTTCAAGTAGAGCAGCAGCGCGGCGCCAGGGCTGGTGGCGGGGTCGAGTCCCTGTAGCGCGCTGAGCATCATCCCGTACAGTACGAGCTGCCCGCGATGCTCGGCAGACACCGACGCGCGACCACTCTTCAGCTCCAGGGGAACCACGATCCGTTCTGCACAGAACAACGCATACTATTATACACAAAGATGAAAATTGCATCAAATCTCACACGCACACATTAACGTGACATTTGCAGGCCAGGTCAAGAAGTTTAAGCAGTACAGTACTGACAGTATTCTTTCAATATTTGCTAAGCCGTCACTACACCCTGTATAATCCCAGTAGTAGTAGCGACACAATATAGAAGTAAGAACTTTGTAAGAATTTATCCAGATTTATTGGGATAGCGTATTAGTACTCTCATCCTGTTGGAGGAAATTTAATATGTCGAGTTTCTCAAAGCTTCATGCTAAATGTGAGATAATCTCTGCTGCAAACTACCGAGGTAAATTGTCCTAGAAATTATAATTATTTAGATTCGTTTTCAGAACTCTCTAAGCTCGTTAAGCCGAGGTTTCACCTGTGCCTACGGTAAGTCATTCCATAAGACGCGTCAATGTTTACTAAGTACTTCCTATGTAAAATATTAATTAACATTGACAGGCCATTAATTTATTTATTTATTAACAATTTCCAACTACACTTACAGATGATCCAAAGCATGTAGAGGTTAACTTAATCCTTAGTACATAGAAACATTACGACAAACATTAAACGTGCAACACAGTGTGAGAACACACACAATACACCAAGGAATTTATAACATACCGTGTTGCTGCGGTGTGGTAACTTGCAATGTTGCATCTATCTTTCCCTTCAGGCCGAGTTGAGGGCAGCACAAGTTCTCTTCTATATCCAGAACTTTATCAATGTGTCCTCTCCACTGGTCCTTCTGTGGCTGCTACAAAACAACCCGTTGGGTTAATAAAATAAGAAATATGTAGGTAAACTGTGGGCCTTATTAAGGAAGGAGCATTTTATAAATCGGTCTTAAGCACATATTATATCTCCATCAAAGAGCTCAAGCCTATATACGAATATTGGCCACATGCAAAACAGACAAACTATATACAGGTTTGTTAGATAAAGTTATATCTGTTTTGTGTCCGAACTTTGGATAAGTCTGATGCAAGTTTTACTATCGCTTCGTAGGAAAAAAACTACGTATTATATTAAGTCTTATCACAAAAAAACTTTCTAGACACGTATTTAACTGTTTGTCTTTTTATTTATCGTCAATGGAAAGGAGATGTAAAATTTTGTATGGGAGGTGGTTTTTTATTATTTCAAAAATTGAACGGGTATTCTACGCATATAGGGTAAAAGGGTATATTATTACGATAATCAGGATCACTTGAAAAAAAATAAAGAAAGCTCCGTTTTTTTTATAAATTGATTCGAATATTGGTTGGTAGAAAAAAAAACCTAAGATCTGGCAATACAATTATACCTCTGGCAATCCTTTCAAACCGATTTTTCGTTGCGTAGTTGCTGTGAATGCTTTTTAAGAAAGAGATAGCGCATAGTACCTATAAAAATGATCTATTGTCTCTTTCTTAATTTTTATTAAGATTTAATCCATATTTTTTCTTTTTTTCTGATTTTGGCGCTAGTGTTACTTTGCGCCAGTGTCAACTGTCAAGTTTATTTTCAAAGTAGGGAAACTAAACGCTAATTTCGGTTAAAAAAAAAACGGTTATTTTTCTGACTGTCAGTTGAATACCTGTCAATCCTGTCATCTAACACGTTTACATTCCATATTTTTTTTCTATTCTAGTTTACTTTCTCTAAAAATGAAACGAAAAGTCCTCAAGTTCTTCAATAATTATTTTCATTAATTACTGCAAAAAAAAAGACTACAAATAAAAATAATGTTATACTTGGCTGTAAGATTTTAATACAAAAAGATAATATTAGAATAATAGCTCTTGGAAATTCATTGATCGTTCGTTTCATTATAACTTTTTAGCTTGCAATTTTTCCGAAAACGGAGCATCGATAAAATAATTTGATTAGTTATCCTGAAACCCACTTACATAAGCTTTCTAAGTAGGTATACTACTTATCCGTTCAATTTTTGGCCGAATAAAAAACCACTTTTTACGTCTCCTTTATTTACATATTTTACGACTTGGAGACTTATTAAAACCTAAAAAATATGTTTATCAGCTGGTAAAATAATTAATGCTACGATTTTGTTTTTCAACAAATAAATTGCAATGAAGTTTTCTCAATGATTACAGGTCAGAATATAAAAACTTTGAACTTTTTACAAACTTGAGCCGTGACTAATAAATCACTATCGATCGAAAAAATTGTTTCGGTTTATGTTTTTAATTATTCTATAAATCCTTTTTGGGAATTATAAAACCCTGCAAACGGATCATATTGAAATACTCGTAAGGGGCTCCCCTATGATAAGTGGCGCCGCCATCCGTTAAAAAATAATAACTCGCGAAGTATACATTTTTTATAAAATCCGGACGGTCATTTTAAAGATTTGGTGTTTTAGGATATATAGAAGCCATCAACTCTTTTAGTTTGAGTTCGATGAAGTTACAGATAGAAAATTTGCCAAAAGTGGCCGTTTTTAGCAATTTTTCTATCTGTAACTACAGCGGACTATAATAAATACAGTTTATGGCCGCTATATATACTATAGCACCAAATCTTTAAAATGACCGTCCGGATTTTATAAAAAATGTATACTTCGCGAGTTATTATTTTTTAACGGACGGCGGCGCCACTTAGCATAGGGGAGCCCCTTAAAGCCTGATCCTGCTCTGGGGGCGCCACAGAAATCAACGCAGCACTTCAGTTAAGGCAGAGAACATTATCCGCTCATATGCTCGAAGAGGCGCTAAATGTCCTTATTAAAATAGTTCCATTGTTTTTTTGTTTTTAAAAATATTTATTTGATTATAATAATAATAATTACAATGACATAAAATTTATTACAACTTCAACTTAAGTCCTAATCTAAGCTAACAAAGACTTCTTTTCTGGCTAAACACGCCTTCCCGTGGATTTTCTCGCAATAAAGGGTAGCCTTTGAATGTAGCTTTCTAAAGGTGAAAGAATTTTTGAAATCGGTTCAGCACCTAGTTTTTGAGTTTATTCATTACAAAAATACACACAGACACACACACACACAAAATACAATATATCTATCCTCTTTATAATATTAGTATGCAGTATGATAGTAACAACTAAGTTAGAATTAGCCTAAATACCCTTGCAATTAATATGCAAAAAGTAATAATGAATAACAAACTAGTTCCATTGTTTAATATGATGAGGTTTTTTATTTTTCTGCTCAGGAATTACAGCTTAAAAAACGATTCCTCGGGGTGAACCCGACCGAAACCACTCGATAAGGGAGGCGCATGTGTGCAGTGTGTACAATGTACATATTGGTCTCATTTCCACGCGTCCACCGTCTAAATAACTTAAAATTAAAATGTCTAAAATTTAACTAGTTATAGTTGGTTATATCCACAAGTGCTATTCTACGGTGCCAGGCCAACTAAATTTAACGGGATTTAAGCGACTTGCTAAATTGTTTAAGTTGAGTTAAAGTTTTGTTTTTCCATGTTATTTTGATGAGAAAGGCCAGTTATATCCTTGCCATACAACCTAATCATAATATTTATTTTAATCGCCGCTAAGATTAGTCAGATTAGCGATTTTACTCGTAAAAATGGCATACATAGAATTGCGTTTGGCCAGATAAAGTTAAGTTGAATTGATTGTCTATGGATTGTCTAAAATAAGGAACGTCAGATTAAAATTAGCGATGTCAGTTGAATTTGACAGTTCCTGTAGAATCGCAAAGTGGTTTAGCGACACCTAATTAAAATTAGACATTTTAACGGCCACTCTGGAATTGAGCCCATTGTGTGGTAAACCCCATAGCTAAGAACCCTTACCTTTCTAAACCTAAGTCTTTACCTTTCTAAGAGGCGTCTTGGCGACATAGGCCTGCATGAATTCCGCAAGAGGCGGCAAGTACTGCTGCATGTTCGTTCTCGCTTCCTCTTCAGACAGGCCGCAGTCGTATAACATTTGAATAGACGCCATTATGATTCGGTCGGCTTCTACGCGCAGTTTTGATATGTCCATTATATTTTCAGTCAGTGCCTTTTGAACTAACTCGTGGATTAGGATGCCAATTGTCATCTGCAACAAACAAATAAAAACATCTTATGAATACACAAACACATCAGATCTCTATAAATAAATAGTAAGGTAAAAAATTTATACTATCTATCTATCTATACTAATAGCTTTCCGCCGCGGCTCCGCCCGCGTTAACAGGTTTTCCCGTAGGAATGAGGCTTTTTACCGCGGTAAAAGGTAGCCTATGTTACTCAGGGTGAATGTAGCTTTCAAATGGTGGAATTTTTGAAATCGGTTCAGTAGTTTTTGAGTTTATTCATTACAAACATACACACAGTCACACACCCATACACACAAAAATACAAATCTTTCCTCTTTATAATATTATTACTATGATAATAAAACTGAAGAATCGGCGTGTCTGTACATTTATTAGTTTAAAAAAAACTAATTGTAGGTGATAAAGGGAGTGTAGCTTAACACAAATATACAAGTTTTGAAAAAAATTACCGTCTGTCTGTCTGTCTGTACACGCTAATCTCTGGAACTACTGGACAATAATATAGTTTATACATCAGAATAACACATTGGCTACTTTTTACCGCGGGAAAACACTTCTTTCCCACGGGAAAAACTGTTAACGCGGGCGGAGACGCGGGCCGGAAAGCTAATCCCAAATAAAACACAGCATGTATGTAATACCGTGGTAGGTATGAAATATTTGCTGCATATAAATACTTGCATCGACACATAAGACTATACACTTCTACTATTCAAGATTATAAAAATATAACAAGTATATCATAAATAAGGCATGTCAATCATGCTGGATTGTCTGATGATCTAAGACCGTCAGAAAATCATCATGGTCTAGTGTTTATGCAGCAAACGATGTTAATGGAGCAGTAGATGAATTTGCATACATTCTTAATGCACACATTCGGAATAACATCTCTTCAAAGTTTTTTTTCTTGTAAGAAAAGAATATTAAAACCGTGGATAACTGCTGGTTTGCTCTCTTGTATTAGAAGAAGGGATAAGTTATATAAGGTACATAAAAAATATTCCGGCAACATTATTCTCAAGGAGGACTACTTAAATTATAGAAAAACTTGTAATTTAATTATAAAAAAAGCTAAAATTAAATACTACCGAACGAAATTTAAAGACAACATTAAGGATGCTAAAAAGACATGGGCATTGATCGATGAAGTATCTGGTAGGAAACCTAAAGGTCTACGTCAAATAAAAGAAATACTTATAGTGCGAGAGCCGGGTGCCTAAGAACCCAGCTCATCGAGTACCCCAATAGGCTATCTCTCTAGATAGTTAACCGACACTTAAAGCTTAGCTCAGAAATTAAATTTAAAGATTATTATAAAAGCTCACAGACGTTTCCCAACTATTCGACTTTATAAAATTGGTAATGTCCTTACTCTAAGGCAAATATTCATCTGGCAAACAGTTGAACACTTTGCGAAAAACATTTGTATAATGCCAGAACGGCACATAGACATAGACAAACAACAACAACGACGCTACAACACAACAACAACAACAACAATTACGTGCAAATACCCTTTATACCCTACGCCGCTTTGTAGTACCTACTCTACTACTCGCACTGTGATTGCTAGGCGTAACTTCAAGATCTTCTACCGCCAGATATAAAAAATGAAATCGATAATTATAAAAATGCCATCTCTCAAAAATCTCATTACAATTTTAATATTTTATGTAAACAAATTCATAGATATTTGTTGGATATTGGCTACAATGAATTTAATCATTTATATAGTAAACTCATTTAAATTTCATTTCTCATTGCTTTGTTATTGCATGCACTTTCATTCATATATATGTCGCAGAGTGCACAAAACCGAACGATGGTGGGTGGTCAGAGCGAATAAATAAAGGAAACCCGCAAAAGGGTTACACGAGGAAGTACGCTAAGCGTGGGCGTATGCTACAATAACTTTAGAGAACATCGTACACTATCTTTGTCAGGACTACCCCAATTTGTCATCACTATTGAAACAGACTTTACCAACTATATCGAATTCCGTCTCAATTAGAACACACTATACCAACTATGTCGATTGTCATTACAATTGAAACAGACTATACCCACTATATCGAATTCCATCACAATTGGAACACACTATACCAACATAGACTCCATTGTTTGTTATCATGAGCGATCGGGACCTAATCAATCCCTTAAAGGGGTTTAGGTAGATCCGAGCACCATCAAAATGCCATTAGGGGAAACTGGCATGGAAAACACTGAACTTTTACAAACTGGCCAACCAAGGGGCCTCCCCGCCCGGACCTTATGTAACTCGACCATATTACAGTTACTCTACCCGCGGTCATGATAACAATGCCATAGCTAACACCATACGAATATCACACAACCTAGCCAACCTTGCTAGCGACACGATAATTAGATCACTTTACTCACGGTTTACAGACACCACTGGACTGTGGTACAAACAATATTCCAACAATCATTATTTCAGCACACATTCAGATCTCACATCGAATCACACATCACAAAACACACTGGACTGTACGTCCACCTGAATCACACCAATTCTCAGACACACAGAGTTATCAACACAGCTGCAAATCTACCAAGAGCTCGCCCTCCACTGAGCGATGCTATTTATGCGAGTGAACCACCCGGCCCCACTCCCGGTAGTAGGGCCTCCTGTCAAACTTCACCGCGCCAACTTCACATCGGTCGACTATATCGATTCTACCCTCAACTATTTGAGATCGTTAAAATAACTATCAATCGATGTTTACAATCGATTTAAACGATCAATCTGGCTTCAATCTCCGACACGGCCATCCTGCGCTGACACACGTCCTCGTGTGTTGGATTCGAAGCTAATTAAAAGCAACACTTAATACCGCTCGGCTACTCCTGACCATAACATTACCACGTCAAACAGTTTTTAATTCCTGCCAGATAAATTCAATTACCGTAAAAGCGATCAAGTACCATTACAGTCACAATCACCGTGACATCACTAGTCATAAACAATAAACAATTTCAAAGTCAAACATGAGGTATCTTATTCGCGGTCTACGGCTATCACATAGCCACACCCAATGTCCATCTCTCCTGGACTCAACAAGTAAATTCCATGACTCCATGGTCGCTCCAAAGACCCAAACACAACATAACCTCAGCCAGAGTAAGGAGCCCGCTGCGCATGCACGGACTACTCAAAGTGGACTATTCCCGCTTCAAAAGTGAGCGCGTCTCTTACTTTAAAAAAGAGCGTCCCCAGAAAAACAACAATGTACCACTCAAAGCAGACACCGATTTCTACGCACTACGGCTCATCCAAGCCTCCGCTTCGGTCAACTACACCACAGTAAAATCGAACTCAGAACCTCACTTCCAGTTTTACAATTTCTCTAATTTCGTTCATCGAAATTCAATGGTACTTAACCCTTCGACAACTTCTACTAACGGTAAAACACGAATCTTTAATCGAACAATTTTTACGCTCCGTACTATGCGTATCCACATCTAAAATTTTGCCTTTTTTTTTATAACGAAATAATAAGAAACAATTTTAAGCAAAACCGATTTTGAAATGAATCCGTACCGAAAAACCTTGATTTCATATCCGTCAGTTAAATCAGTTATCGAACAAAAAACTTGACAATAAAAATATCAGATTTAAATGGCTTTAATAAAGGGTAAAAATATTGCAAAGGCTCCCAAGACATGTGACGTCCATCCCGTCACAAAACATGTGTGTAACCTCTATCCGGATACCACATCAACTCAACAAGCAACCTCCATCAAGTCGCTAAACTCTGTAACCTCTATCCGGTCACAACAACAAGCCTCTATCCGGCCTTTCACATCACGTAACCTCTATCCGGTCACGACAACACAAGCCTCCATCCGGCTTTTCACATCACGTAACCTCTATCCGGTCACGACAACACAAGCCTCCATCCAGCTTGTTAGAACCTAGCAACCTATCAGAAGTTAACCATCTCAGCTGCGTAAGTGCTACTCCTCGCAAAGAGTATACTGCACATAAAAAGCAGTCAACGTGCACTTCTTACATGCTCCGGAACCTCTGATGCGGTTACTAGACCTGAATGCCTAGTCCATTGGGCATGCCTTCAATCCGTTGAAAGCACCATAGGGTCAAATGTGAATTCAAACCGAAATCCTAATCATCAAACTCATCGCTTCCATCCAGCGGATTAACCATAAACATCGCCTCCATGCAGCGGATAACCTTAAATCATCGCCTTCATCCGGCGGATAACCTAAAATCATCGCCTCCATCCGGCGGATAACCTAAAATCATCGCCTCCATCCGGCGGATAAACTATAATCATCGCCTCCACCCGGCGGATAAACTAAACATCGCCTCCATCCGGCGGATAAACTATAATCATCGCCTCCATCCGGCGGATAAACTATGATCATCGCCTCCATCCGGCGGATAAACTGAATCAGGAAAACAGAACTTCTGTTACAAGAGTTTTTGAACTAAGTATTTAAAATAACAAAAATAAAAACATTACTCGATTAACCGATTATTATCATTATCAACGTCAGGGAAACACATTTTCTTAGTCAGATAAACTTTGTCAAAAAGTTCGTCATGAGCGTACTAGTAGCTACAGTGTACAAAGAATTCTAAATATTTTTTTAAAGATTTGAAATGGCTCTTTGCTTACATCGGGTTCAATTTTAACTGATTTCGTACCACATTATTTAGCTAGATTTTCGTACTACATTATTTTTGCAAACAACTAATCAAACTAATTTTCACAATTAAATCGAAAGAGGTGGGTACTTTGCGCCAGAATCACGTTTCCGAACCACGTAGCAAAACGAACAATAAATCACAAAACTTCAATCACGCATGGTCTAATAGGTTACACTGCAAAAAATTTCAACCGATAATCTCCGAAAAGCCAAAATACAATCGCAAAGACTTATTGTTGCAACGGGCTATCTTCCGCAAATGTCAAACTAGGCGCACATTATTTGGCGTACAACATCATGACTACGTTAACGATAACGATTGGTACACAAACACAACAAAACTTGACGCACTCACATCTTATTATGAAACAGAAATACTACCGCACCTAGTATAAATCGACGTGTACGTTACCCCAGAATACCGTTAAGAAAGAACACTGATTGATTCTGATTCTAACTACCACGAGAAAAACCGATTTTACTTCACTCGTTTTACAATCAGAAAAATCTCAATCCATCCGATCAATCACTTCGAATATTTGACACTCAAAAATTTTGACTATATCGACAATTCGGACACCGCATAATAATTTTTTTTACCTAGAATAAAAATGTTCCAAAGATCGAATGAAAAATAAACTTCTACCAACTGCTGATCCTTTATCCCGTAGTCTGCAGATCCTAATCCCGAAAATTCTTTACAATACAGGGTCCTTTATCCCACTTCTGATGTCGCAGAGTGCACAAAACCGAACGATGGTGGGTGGTCAGAGCGAATAAATAAAGGAAACCCGCAAAAGGGTTACACGAGGAAGTACGCTAAGCGTGGGCGTATGCTACAATAACTTTAGAGAACATCGTACACTATCTTTGTCAGGACTACCCCAATTTGTCATCACTATTGAAACAGACTTTACCAACTATATCGAATTCCGTCTCAATTAGAACACACTATACCAACTATGTCGATTGTCATTACAATTGAAACAGACTATACCCACTATATCGAATTCCATCACAATTGGAACGATCAATCTGGCTTCAATCTCCGACATATATATTGTTCGTTATACATCGGCACACGCAAAGTAAATTAATAATGAAACAAGTGGCTAACCCTAACACAGGCTTAGGTCTTTATGGGTTGCTTGCTACCGTAACACCCTAGTTATTACAAAGTCACCATCAAGGATATTATAGGTACTACCGGTTAGTGGTACTTATAATATCCTTGGTCACCATATTTGGATCTAGTTTTTTAAGGTGTATATTTATGTAAGCAAATTGTAATACATATAAATAAATTAATAAAAATCAAAAATAAACGAAAAAAACAAAAGTGTTCTTCTCATAAATACTTTCGCAAGATTTGAACCATCAACATCAGGTTTAAACACAATGGAGAGTAAAGTTTGTAATGTTCAAACCAATTTTCGGTGGAAGTTTGCATAGTAATGTAAAGCCTGACCAAAGAAATAAAAAACCTGCTCTGGGGGCGCCACGTATATATTTTTATGTTTATGGCAACAATTTCCATTATAAAATTAGTTCCATTAAAATTTCGCAATATGGCGAGGTTACATCATATTATATATTTTTTTGTTTTATCATTTTATTATTTTAGAAGTTATAGGGTGTGTAATGTGTGTCCCCACATTTTACCACTTTGGAAGTGTCTCTCGCACAAACTATTTAGTTTAGGAAATATATATTACAAACATCAATATCATTTTTGAAGACATATCAATAGATAGGCCACACGAATGGGATTAATGAAAAAAAAATTTGAGTTTCAATTTTAAGTATGGGGAACCCGCAAAATATTTTTTTTTTCTTTTGTTGTGCCAAAATCTTAATGCGGTTCACGAAATACATTTACTTACCAAGTTTCAACAGTAGTCTAATAGTTTCGGAAAAAAAATGGCTGTAACATACTGATGGACAGACAGACGGAGACAGACATGACGAATCCATAAGGGTTCCGTTTTTGGCCATTTGGCTACGGAACACTAAAAACTGATGCAACAATCAGTTCACCTCGCTCGTGACACTGGGGCGCGTTCCGTCGCTTCGTTCGAGTGCACTCGAGCGCGCTCTGGCGCGCGCTCTAACCGTTCCGTGGCTCGGTGAAATTTTACCCTGACAGCTGTCAGAGCGTAGTTTCACCCGTTCTGTGGCTCAGAGCGAAACAACCAAACAACCGTTTATTGAGATGGTTAATTTTTACTCTGACAGCTATTTGACGTTTAATTTAAAGCTTGCAATTTATGTCAAAATCAAAAGACTCGAAAAGCCCGCCATTTTGTTTCGTAGTTACTTTATAATAATTTTGTTAAATTTGTATAACACAGACGTCTAATACGTCTGTAATGTATATAAAAGAAGAATTTTCTCTCGTTAAATATTTGAGGTTATAGAAACAACTCGATCGTTCAGTGGCTCGGTTGCAACTCAAACGGGTTAAAATTTAACCAAACAACTACGCTCGAAGCGACGGAACGTAACTCTGGATACATACTTTTGAAACTACAAACAAAACATGTGGTTACCTGATAACGGACAGGTATATAAACCACGGTTGGATTCATAATTCGAAACTACTACGAACGCGCTACTACTATTCGAGGCAGTTCTAGTGGTGACCTAGTACGAGTACCATGTTGAAGCTACTAGTTCTCACGGCCATAGTGGCGGTCGGTTGTACATCTGCTGCTAGCGAAGTAGACAACTTCGTAGGAAATTGGACTGTAGCTGAGACCTGGCCATCAATAAATGTTTCAGTAATATGTGAGATCTTCAAATTTGAGAGCACGAATATGGTAACGAGATGTGACGACAAAGACATCAATCTTGTAAAAATTAAGTTTACCGAAGACGAATATGTGGGTCCAGTCACCGTCGTACACACCCACGATGAAGTGGCAAACGCCTTGAATATCACATGTGCAGAATACCCAGCCTTGTATGTGTTCCGGAAGCTCGATGACAACTATTTCATACTTAACGTGGCAACAGGAGGTCAGAACTCGACGGTTCTTTGGGCTAAGAATCCGCCGACTCGAGCTGCGTTGGCCGAGTACGTGAGCAAGACTGTTGGCTTGAAGGAAGAAGTCGGATCTCCTATTTGTACGCAGGAGCTCTACTCTAGCGGCGGCACCGAACCGGCGAAACAAACGAACAAACAAGCCTTAACGAGTTTATTTTCATCCAAGAATCAGTAAACATGCTATCCCTATATTAAAATTTAAATAAATTCTTAAAATAAAATACATTGTTCTTTATTCTCCTAAAATACAGGCACAAACTTGAATTACTTAAAATAATATTTTTTTTCAATAGGTAATAACCGAAACCATAACACACACAACACCACTTCCGTCTGCTTTGTGTCTTTGCATACAAACACACATACACACACAACAACACACATTATTATCAAAAAGTTTACAGACGAACCATGCCCTTATAACTATAACGAACACACCAAATAAAAAAATCTGTAGCATTTCTGATGTGATGTAGGTACGTATGTTATAAACATTTTAACGATTCATTTTCATTGCATAGAGTTTTTAAGAAAGATAGGCGTACTGATATCAAAGAACAATAAAAAAATACATAAAAAGCAAAACAAAAACGACAATCTTTAAAAATTGCAACAACAGCGTGCCGCAGCACGCGGCGAGAGCGTTTCGCAGCAAAATGCCAGAAACGCATTTGGCCAAAACACCTATTTTTGGCCATTTGCGTTTTTATTTATTTTTATACGTGAAATACCAATACAGCAAAGTGCCAGAAACGCATTTGGCCAAAACACTATCTTTTGGCCATTTGCGTTTTTATATTTTTATAGAGGGGTTCGTCCCTACAGTAAGCTTAATATGTAATGCGTGAAAAGCTTGAGAAGGTATCAAACGCGACATATTGACAAATCACTATGGCTCTTATGTCACTATGTCGCGTTTCGCACCTTCTCGTGTTTCTCGCGAGTTGCGTAGTGAGACTGCAGGTCGTTTCGGTAGAGAATATAATACGGTCGTACAGATAACTTACACGCTACCTATATACTCGTACTCTAGAGAGAGGAGGTCTAATTTATATTTGTAGCCGAGCCGACTATACTCTACCGGCTTTAGGTTTAGTTATTTACAAATCGCGCGACATGCTTTTATGATCATACAAGCGACCCGCCCCGGCTCCGCACGGGAAAATGGTTATTGTGGGTTATCCTTAAATATATTATGTATGTACCTATTATACATACAAACCTTCCTCTTGAATTACTCTATCTATTAAAAAAACCGCATCAAAATCCGTTGCGTAGTTTTAAAGATTTAAGCATACATAGGGACATAGGGACAGAAAAAGCGACTTTGTTTTATACTATGTAGCGATGGATTGTATATAATAAGGTTGTAAGTTGATTGTTAAAATTTAAAAAAAAAAAAAAATATTTTCTTCTTTTTAGTTAAAGCATTTAAACCAGAGAGATGGGAGCCGCTTTCGCTTTAGAGAAGCGGCTCTTCAAATCTCTTTGATTTAAACAGATTTTTTAAAAAGTTTTTTGCATTTTTGTTATTGGTACAATTTCAGTTTAACTCGTTTTTAAAAAATGTTTTAACTCAAAAAGTACAGTTTTTTTTATAATTGATTTTAGTTTTGATAAGAAACAACAAAGCAAATTCAAACATCGACCATCGAAGAGGTCGAAGTGGCCGAAACAGTCGAAAATGTTCAAGCTAATAGTTATCCCTTATTTGCGTTTGGATCTACATCCACAGCCAGCGAAATCGACGCGTTTGTTGGGGATTGGACCGCTGCCGAAAGGCCAAAAGATGAAGGTGTGGCATGACACGTTCAAAATCCAGAGTCACTATTGTCGGCGAAGCTTCGGCTCTCGTTGTAGGTACACACGCACGATAAAGTAGAAGAGAAAGTGAAAACTAAATGTGATAGATACCACGGTTTCTACTTGTTTCGCCGTCTCAACGACAGCTATTTCACTGTAAACATTGCCGCTAAAACTGCAAAACCAGTGACATTTCAATTTGCCAAGCGGGCCCGCTACAGAGGAGCTCAGCAAGATCGTGAGCAAGACCGTCGAGTTGAAGGAGAGAGAAGGATCACGAACTTTTTTTTTAATTAGGCAAATCCGCTTTCTTTTACGAGTATATTTTTTGTCCGTATAATCATCATATAACCTTGCCCTGACAAAGGCAACAGAACAAAAAATAATTATCCGATTCGGTGTAACCACTTGTAACCGTCCAAGTGACGAGCGTACATACATTTCGGTTATTAATTTAAATTAACATAGATATAGATTATAGATAATAAATAGTTAATGGTCTTCGTAGCCACGAGTGCTCGCTTTAATGTCGTACATGACATTGCAGCCTGAATCATAAACACAATTTATTGTAACTGTTAAACAGAAAATTCTGGAACTACAACCGAAAAGGGTAAATAATTAAAATTTACCCTATTAACCTTGGTTACCATGAAACTAGTTCAGATCAGACTGCCTAGGATACCAAGATCATAAAATAATAGTTTGAACCCTACCTAACTCAATCTAAGTAAAAATGGTATGGTATCTAGTACGTACCTACACAATTTTTACTGATAGATAACATTATTGTTATTCTTTTTCTTTGCAAATCGATGACAAATAATTGTTATGAACAAATATTATAGAAGACGCGCAGCACTACTCACAATCATTCACCTTGTGACCCTGATTTAAAAACAAAAATTATTATAAGGCAGGCAGCAGCCTCAGTATATAAACCGCCACTTAGTTTATATTTGATATCGCATAACACGAGATGTTCAAGCTACTAGTTGTCACGGCCTTATTGGCGGTTGGCTCTACATCCCCTACCAGCGAATTCGACGCTTTTGTTGGGAACTGGACCGCTACCGAGTTTTGGCCAGCAATAGAAGGAATCAAAAGAATATGTTACCCCTTCAAAGTACAAAACTTGAACAGAACGGTGAAATGTGGTGACAAAGAAATTGCTCTTGCAATGATCGCGTTCATCACAAACGCAGAGGCTCCAGTTCTCGTTGTACACACGCACGACGAAGTTGCAGACGCCCTGAATACGAAATGTGACGGATACCCGGGCTTCTACGTGTTTCGCCGACTCAACGACAACTACTTCACCGTGAACGTCGCTGTTCCTGAACCTTTGAGACTAATAACGGTTCTGTTTGCCAAGAGCCCGCCCACTACAGAGGAGCTCAGCGAGTTCGTGAGCAAGACCGTCGAGTTGAAGGAGAGAGAAGGATCTCCTATATGTACACAGGACCAGTTCACGCGTGAACACAACCGGCTGCCGTCGGCGAAGCGTACTCACAACAAACTTGGAAGCTTTTTCTCAAAACTGTAAACATCCGTGACTATTGTGGGCTGTCTCATATAGCGGCGCGTACATTTGATCCCACCGCGCACCGCTCTCAGCGCGCCGCTGCCGCCGCCGCCTCCATTCGCTCGGCGAAAACCGTATATTATTATTATTATGAACTCTAACTGCCCTAACTCAAACTAAGTAACAAATATTAATAGTGGTTTTTAGTATGTACACAATTTTTACGGATAACATTATTATTATAAACAAATATGAAAGTAGCACATCACGACTCACAATTATTCACCTTGAGACCCTGATTTAAAAACGAAAAACATGATAACGCTGCCTGGCTGATATGACCTAGGTATATAAACCACCACTTAGTTTACAACTCGATATAATATAAGTCGAGATGTTCAAGCTGCTAGTTGTCTCGGCCTTATTGGCGGTTGGCTCTACAACCCCTGCCAGCGAAATCGACGCGTTTGTTGGGGACTGGACCCCTGCCGAGCTTTGGCCAGCAGAAGAAGGAATCAAGATAATATGTGACCTCTTCAAAGTACAAAACTTACATAGAACGGTGAAGTGTGGCGACAAAGAACTTGGTCTCGCAAAGATCGAATTCCTCGAAAACGTAGATGTTCCAGTTCTCGTTGTGCAAACGCACGATGAAGTGGCAGACGCCATAAATACGACATGTGACGGATACCCGGGCTTCTACGTGTTTCGCCGACTCAACGACAACTACTTCACCGTGAACCTTGCTGCCCCGGAACCTGCGAGACTAGTGACAGTTCTGTTTGCCAAGAGCCCGCCCACTACAGAGGAGCTCAGCGAGTTCGTGAGCAAGACCGTCGGGTTGAAGGAGAGAGAAGGATCTCCCATATGTACAAAGGACCAGTTTACGGGTGAACACAACCGGCTGCCGTCGGCGAAGCGTACTCACAACAAACTTGGAAGCTTTTTTTCTAAACTGTAAACAGCCGTGTATATATTTTTCATTTGTGTTAAATTAAAGAAAATAAAAACACTTTATTTACTTAGTTTCACACTAATATTATAAACGTGAAAGTATACTTATTTAGTAGATATTAGGCAGATATATAAAACCCATTTTATTATCAATTCAATACCGCAAGGAAAATCAAATCAAAAAACACGTTTTTTCCCTAACGGGGTGAGCAGAGTGTCGTTGTCGTAGACAACTGCATTTGGCTTCGTTGATGTTTGATATAGTAAATTTTTAATGTCCTGATTATTTGTTTTCTAAATTACGATTTCTTCGCTTCGTAACATTAAGTGATTGTGTGATGATAGGCCCAATCTAGTGCGCCCTCCCTTGAGTGTACATTGACACCGTACTGCAGCTATTAAAGGAAATTTCCGCTATAATGCTACTGAGTGTTGGAATAATATTCCTCCATCAGGATGGTGAAAGATAAATTTTCTGTCAAAGCAAAGGTAAATGTTTTACTATTGGAATCGCAAAAAATGGAATTTTACACATTTTGTGTCGGTAGCGGGGAAGTCATTTTGACAAGCAGGTACTTACACATAATCATAATGGACTAAGCAAAATTTGAAGTGAATTTAATTGTATTGTGAAAAAATGATTACCTACTTAGAATGTATCCAGTCATATTTACCTATTATCACTATCACTACATAGTATAAAACAAAGTCGCTTTTTCTGTCCCTTTGTCCCTATGTCCCTATGTATGCTTAAATCTTTAAAACTACACAAAGGATCTTTATGCGGTTTTTTTTACTAGATAGAGTGATTCAAGAGGAAGGTTTATGTATAATACATGCATAATATACTTATTTATTTATTTATTTTTTATTTTAAACAGGTACATTTACAGCAGTACATATATACACATTTTACAAGGTATTATATATCTAGGTCTTGTTCTTATATGTCTACCGGTTACAAATGTACACAACATTTTCTATATAATAATAAAAAGAAATATCAAAAATAGTAGGTAGGTGTTAACATTTATTTTTATCTACCTTTTTACATCGCCTTAAGTTTCTAGAATGGTCAATTCGTTTACCTTTCCAAATCATTGTGGAGCATGAGAAATATACTTAAGGCAATAAAAGCAATATACTTAAGGATAACCCACAATAACCATTGTCCCGTGCGTAGCCGGGGCGGGTCGCTAGTACATATATAAATTATAAGCGTATCTTATTCTTTCGTGGTTATATATATAATTACCAATATATTATATAATATTATTGTAAAACAATAACACGGCTGAAAATCAGCGATGTCTGCTCGTGGGAGGAAGTATCGACGCTGTGCTACGACCTTTTTGCATGCTACAGCACACACTACATACCTGGCGCGCCAGGAATTTGTATTTGGCTTTACAGATTTTGTTTGTTATTTTATTGATGTTATGTATGACGTATGTGTCTGTAGTACCAAATAAAGAATTTCTATTCTATTCAGAGTTTTAGTTAGCTTACAGGGCTTAGATCTCACGACTAACTCGCGCAATCTACGCCTTACGGAGCTACTAATTTATTAATTCAAAACAATTAATTCCTCTAAGTATTATCAGCTTATCACTTCTACAATTAGGTATATAAACCAGAATTCTACATTGGTTCGTTAGTACACTTACTGGAGCTGAAGTATTTGCATTGTCCGAAATCGCTCATCGCTATTGATAATAAAATATAGTATTCCAACATAAGGAGCCATGTTCAAACTACTCATACTCACGGCTTCATTGGCCGTTGGATTTACAACTGCCGTAAGTGACATAGACGCCTTCATTGGAGATTGGGTTCCCGCCGAGTTCTGGCCGGAAGAACCTAACATTGAAAAAAAATGTGACCCTTTCAAAATTCAGGACATGAATATGGCCACAAGGTGCGAAGACAGAGACGTTTCTCTCGTAAAAGCCAATTTAGGCGTGGAAATTGTGATCCCAGCTGTTGTTGTCAATACCCTAGACGAAGTGAACAACGCCTTGAATTTGAAATGTGCACAATACAGCGCCTTCTACGTGTTTCGCCGACTCAACTACAACTACTTCGCACTTTACACGGGTACTCCTACGAGGCACGTGACTGTTCTTTGGGCGAAGATCGCGCCATCTAATGCGGACTTGGAGTCTTTTGTGAGAGCAACTGACGGTTTGAATAAAGAAGCCGGGACCCCTATGTGTACGCAAGAGCAGCTCTCAAGCCGCAACAGTAAGCGGACTTCCGCGAGGCAAAGTAACAAACATAGTTTGGCCAGTTACCTTTCGATTACGAAGCAGTAAGGAGACGGAAATAATTTGGAAATCATAATAATTAAATAAATTATGCAATATAATCGTTGTTTCTCTTACAATATAAAGATACATAGATATTTAATGAGTACCTATCATCAAGTTTATTATATTATCTACTTTTATATACCACACATCTGGCCCACATAATTGATAAACAAATTTTACAAGGGTTAATTATAAAGATGGAATCTCTCTAATAAAACTGGTAAAATTAATGAAGTCAAAACCATAATATGGTAATAATATGGTTAATGGTGGTGTAGAGTTCTATGGTTTTGTTATGGTTTTGTGGTAAGTAAAGTAAAGTAAATGAAAGAAAGTAACTGTGTAAGATTTTTTTAGAAGTCCGTCACTAGCCAAGATGAAACCATGAAACTTTGTTGGTGTTTGCTAAGCAACGCAGTAACCTGATTTTTTGCACAGAGATAGATTGAGTGCCAAGGAGTGATAAAGTATTAGGTTACTTTTTCCTGCTGGAAAATATCTCATTACTACGGGAAAAGTCGAAAAGCAACGCAAGCGTAGTCGCGATTGGGCAACTAGTTAAATATATATATATATATATTATAGACCCATGAAACAAGATCCAATATAATAACTTAGCAATAAAAATATATTTGATACAAATTAGTAACCGACACATCACAACCACAATCAGTTCACCTCGTGGCGTGACTGTGAACCTATTTATAAAAGTAACATATTATCAGGCTCTCAGATTTTAATTTAGGTACATAAACCACCATCATACTTCATACTAATATTATAAAGAGGAAATATTTGTATTTTTGGGTGTGTGTGTGTGTGTTTGTAATGAATAAACTCAAAAACTACTGAACCGATTTCAAAAATTCTTTCACCTATAGAAAGCTACATTCACCCTAAGTAACATAGGCTTTACCGCGGGAAAATGCCTCATTCCCACGGGAAATACTGTGAACGCTGGCGGAGCCGCAGCGGAAAGCTAGTGAATTAATAATTTGATCACACGCAATTCGGAACTGCTATTGCGAGAGTAACCGCGATACCTTACAAGTGATTTGAAGAGCCATGTTCAAGATACTAGTTGTCACGGCCTCCATCTGCTGCCAGCGAGGTCTACTTCTTTGTTGGGGTTTGGATTGCTGTCGAATTATGGCCAGAACGAAAAATCAATATGATATGTGACCTCTTCAAAGTTGAATTAGTCGAATGTAACAAAGACGGCGAGATGCGGCGACAAAAACCTCCCTCTTATAAAAAATATTTCATACGTAAATGCTCCAGTTGTCTTTATACACACTAAAGACGAAGTGGAAGATTAGGTTGCCTGGTAGAGATTGCTACCTTAGCAATAAGGCCGCCTGTCGACTCAACTTTGTTTAGTACTGTATTATTTATGTGTTTTCTGAATTGGTGTCAATAAAGAATATTTGTATTGTATTGTATTGTAAGATGCCCTGGAAACGACATGTGAGGGATAACCGGGCTTGTACGTGTTTCGCCGATTCAACGATAAATATTTCGTAATTTACTTGGTTGCACCCGCCGCTATAAATCAAGTAGCAGTTTTGTACGCGAAGAACCCGCCCACTAGAGCTGAACCGAACGCGTTCGTGAGCAACACTGAAGGGATGAGGGAAGAGCCTGGCTCTCCTATTTGCACCGAAGAACACTTCTCAAGCGGCGGCAATAGGCCTACCCCAGAAAAGCATGCTAGTAAACTAGAAACTTTCTCTCTCCCAACAGGCGTTAAACATATGTTTTGGTCTTGTAAGCTACGCACCATGATTCTGGTCCTTAATCTAATCAGTGGACATAAGAATAGGTATATTCGTTTCGACCCACATCTCATATCCCCCAGTGAGAAGGAGCATAGTCGCCTACAAAACATATACTAATCTATAAATCTACTCATATTATAAAGAGGAAAGTTTTGATTGTTTGTTTGTTTGTTTGCATTGAATAGGCTCCGAAACTACTGAATCGATTTTAATTAAATTTGGCATAAAGATAGAATAGACTTTGGGGAGTAACATAGTAACATAGGCCTGTAATAGGATTGAAAAACATATTATTAATTTAAATATGCCTACAAACATTTTGATTAAATAAAATACCAGAAGTAGATAATTGTTTTCGTTATGTTCGGCTCAAAGAGTTCAAGTTCACTAACTGTTTGTGAACTGATAGTGATGTTTTAATTTTATAATTTGATATGTATTATCATAAATTTTCAAGATAGTGTAATAATTGCCGACTTATTTGGAGCTACTACTCGTATGTTATACTAGCTTTCCGCGTTAACAGTTTTTCTCGTGGAATGAGAAAATTTCCCGCGGTAAAAAGTAGCTTATGCCACTCTCCGGCTATCTCTCTAAATCAGGTCAATGGGTTGCTTAGTTTCAGCGTAAAAAAAGAACAAACAAAAATACTTCCGCATTTATAATATTGGTATGGATGGATGAAGTATATCATGTTTCATATAAAAAAAAAAAACATTTAACGTGTAAAAACCAATTTTGCTTTAATTTCTTTGAAACTTTGTATAAGCATTCTTCGGCATAATAAATGGGAGCCGTATTTTGCCTTTTTTAAATTCACCACAGGAGGGGTGGTAGGTAATTAAAAAAATATAGAATTTGTTGATTTTCGATACTGACTGAATGCGCAGACAAAAATGCTTGTTGCGTACACAAAAAAAAATGTGCATAGACTGCCGAGGACCCGTCTTGTAAGGCAGGTATTTCACTGGCGACAGCGACAAAAAACGAAAGGGACGCAGCTATGCGCAAGAGTGAGCGCGGTGTATTTGTATCTCATTCTAACGCATAACTGCGTCCCTTTCGTCTTTTGTCTTCGTCGCCAGTGAAATAGGTGCCTATAGATAAAGGATTTAGGCGACTAATGTCCATAAGGAAAAATTACTAGGTATAATAATAGTAAGATATTGTTAGTTTACCTTCTCTGTTTAGACCACCAACCCGCATCACTTCTATCTACACTTTTTCCTCACCTAAAGGTTGCCTGGTAGAAATTGCTACCTAAGCAATAAGGCCGCCTTTTGACTCTTCTGTTTGTACTGTTCTATTTTCTGTATACTGTGTCTTTTTCTGTCAATAAAGTATATTGTGTTGTTTGTAAGGTGAAACTCACAGCCACATTGCCGGCGTCGATCCCCCGGAATCGCTCCTGCAGCACGGCCTTGCGGCGGCAGAACACGGCGCCGACGACGCTGGTGCACGACACCAGGTGGTCGGGCCGCAGCGCCAGCAGCCCCGCCGCGCCGCTCACCGCGTGCCGCCCCCCCGCCCCGCGCGCAGCCAACACACCCACCACCTCGCCCGCCCTCAGCGGAGTGTCTAACCTGTAACCGTACCATAAAGCCACCGAGGCTGTTAACAGCCTCGGTGGCGGTGGTGGTGGTCGGTGGTGGTTTAAACCTGCACAAGGCAGTTTTTTTTTATTGACCTATGCTTGAGTCGGAAAAGTACGACGGATCAAGCTTCACCGGACATGCGGGGGAGCGGAAGTCTCTACCCCAAAAAAGTCATGTACCAACGCGTCTATGGGGCGACTGGAGGGAGCTTCGGACCACGGCCTAGCGCGTTGCTATTGAAAAGCTTCGTGTCTGATTATCTTATTTAAATAGCATACAATATATTTGATATTGAGCTCTTTTTTTTTTCTTTATTAGATAGCCCGCCACTGCACCCGCGTTTACATTTAAAAAAATGTATTTTCCCGCAGTTAAAACGGCGTAAATTTTGAGTTACACATGCAGGAATATAATTTGAAAACCGCAGTATACCCGAACAAACATCCATCTTCAAACTTTATTTATTATAATAGCAGGTGGCGCCATCTTTTATCGAATAGAAATACAAATATCAGTAAACTTAAAATTACACGCTAATTTTATTGTGGCTTGCCAAGCCTACGGGACGCAGTCATGCGTAAGAATGAGATACAAATACACCATGCTCATTCTTGTGCATAACTGCGTCCTAAAACCCGGCATAACAGTAGTTAGTCCAGAGAGGTGTGAGTTAGTCAGTCATCTGTTATTTTTTGTATATGGCCTGCTTTCTGGCCTGATTTAATATTTTGCCATATTGATTTGGCAGCAAATTATTTCAGGCAAACAAAAATACCATAAGAGGGACTACCACGAGAATTTTGAAATTGTTTAGTTAGAGAATCATTATTTTTTTAACGGATGGCGACGCCATTTAGCCTTGGGGCTAGCCTCCTTAGTACTCACCAAACACCCTCCACAAAACAGGTCCCTCTCTTGTTGCTGCCGTTTTTGAGTCTCAATTCCAGCTGGCCGGGGTGCTGTGTCACAGATATCACTTCACATCTCTGCAATCTAGTTAGATCCAGATCCTCCACTGCATTCTAACAACAAAAATGATTGTTTTTGTTATATCAGAGGAAAAAATGTAAATTATTTAAACCATTTGAAAATACCATTTACCATATTATCATATTACAAAACCACTTATCATATTTTATTTTTGAACATGCATATCATAACAGAAGAATACTCTTCTCATCTAATGAAAGGGATTTTACATGTTATGTTATAATATTATAGAGGAAAGATTTGTATTTTTGTGTGGGTGTGTCTCAAAAACTAAAGAATCGATTTCAAAAATTCTTTCATTCTAAGAAAACTATAGTCACCCTGAGTAACATACCGCGGAAAAATGCCTCATTCCTACAGGAAAAACTGTTAACGCTGTTATATTATAAAGAGGAAAGATATGATTGTTTGTTTGTTTGTTTGCATTGAATAGGCTCTGAAACAACAGAACCAATTTTAACTAAACTTGGTATAAAGATAGAATAGAATTGACCTTGGGGAGTAACATAGGCTACCTCTTTTTACTGCAGGAAAATTCATCATTCCCACGGGAAAAACTGTTAACGGGAGCCGCGAGGCGGAAAGCTAGTGTGCTATATTATCAGTGCTATAAAAGAGATTTAACTAAAATATTCAAGGTTATAATGACCTCATCCACATCGTCCATCTCCCATTGGTCCTCAAACTCGTCCAGGGCCTGTGGACTGAACTCCAGGGTCTTCACTGTGGACCCACTCTTGGAGGGAGACAGCTCCTCCTGGCTCAGCTTCTCTGGTGTCTTGAAAACTCCCATCGGAGACCTCTGAACCCCTGTAAAACAATTGCAGCATTATGAGTATTTCGAATTGTGAGACAACAAACAGTATTAGAATTTTATTTTAGAACTTGTAGATTATAATTATTATAGAATTTGTAGAAAAGATTCCTACTTTAGTTACTTGAAACAAGTAATGTTAACAGTATTCAATTAACAATACTCTACTTTATTATATTCAGCTTATACACATTGCATATGAAATACTTGAAAATTTATAAGAGCCTCCAATTTTGGGTGGAACTAGGTACTGCTTAAACATTAAGTGTTTGGACTTTCTTACTAGGAGAATGGAAAGAAAATGTTACCCTTTCCTAGACTCTTCCTTGGAGTTTTGTGAATAGCAACTTTTCCATTTTGACCACAATCTTCAAAGTTTAAAACTTTTTTTGGAGTTAAAATATTACTATCAATATTGCCTACAAGATTTCCATTAGTTGATACAGTTGAATTAGGTTCTTTTTCATAGTTACTACTTAATTTACTATAGATTTCATTACTCTCTCCATTTATTTTAATTTTTATAGGTGTCAAAGGAGACCTGTTGATTAAATCTTCATTCTGACTGTCTGAAAAACTTTCAGCATTATCATTATGGTCTTCACCATTTCTCTTTGAGCATAATTTAGAGATTCTTCCATTTTCTTTCTCCTGTGATTTCTGATTAATGTGACTAGCGGTATCTCTTGCAAATGATAAATCATCATGTTCACTTTTGAATTTTTTGGGTGTATGAAATCCATTCCTTTGCAAAGGTGACGAGCTTGATTTACTATTTCTGAAATCGTCATCGCTAATTCCAACAGTTTCTAAGAGAACTGGCGATGTTGCTTTTCGTTTGCTTTCTTTTTTCTCACAAACTTTTGATGTACCGGGCTGAGATTTGGCAGGCGATATTTGCAGTTTTTGAGTAGAGGCAGCATTATTTTTGAAAAATTGTGTTATAGACTTCTGATTCTTTGCTGGAACACATTGTTGGCCCTATAAAAGTGTGAAATTTAGATAATATGCGAAAGAAATAACAAATTGAAATACATCATACATTACCAGCTTCATTGTGTACCTTCTTTAAACTCAAAATTTTACGCATTATGAAATCCCAATTTCAGTTTCCCTGTAGCACCATTATTTCGAAAAGAAAAGCCGCAAGAACACAAGAAAACAAGAATAAACATCAAAATATTCTCCCCAATTCTCCCGCCAGCAGCGGTTTTTTTTTTGTTGACGTTGACATTACTTGACATGTTGTTGTTGTTCTTTCGATTTTTTCCCTAAAGGAAAGGCAATGGTGCTAAGCCATACAGCCTAATCATATATAAAATTATTTTCTTTTATGCTGACCAAGATGTTGACATTTATTTTATTTTTTTTTCCTCTCCTCAGTACGTAGTAAAACGTACGTACGTTGTGTTGAGTGTGTGTTTTGCATTGCATTTCAATGATCCCGCCCGCCCGTCCCCTGACAGGGCAAGAAACGAAAGATACAAAAGACTAGGCTGTATGGGCGTTGAACATATTGCCTTTTTCATAAGGAAAACTTAAAAAAAAACTAAGAGCCAGATATATATTTTTTTGACAATTACTGAAGATTAGGCTGTATGGGCTTTGAACCCTTTGCCTATGCCATAAGGGATAAAAAAAAAAGAAAGAACTTAAAAAAATATGTTTTGACAATTGAGATTGAGGTTGGGGTTTTTACGCGGGAATCGAGAGGAAATGGCGGGTTCATTGTTTCGTCCTTTTTAAAAATAGTTTTTCATGGTAATTGTGGTGTTAATATGGTGGAATTAGTGCGATAATGTGCCGTTTAAGAAGAACTATTCAATGAAAGTGAGAAATAATGAGTGGTTAACTGTTTCTGGTTTGATAGCCCGCGTTAAACTTCAGTATCATTGGAATGTAAGAACCACCCTTGCATTCCAATGATCCCGTAACAAGAAATGAAACTACTGAAGAAGTTTAACATAGATGCAAGAAATGACTAAAGACGACGAAATGAAACTGAAGAAATAATGACTGAAGATGAAGACATTAAACTTGGATAATGCAAGAAACTACTAAAGACTAGGCTGTATGGGCTTAGATCCCTTTGCCTTTCCCATAAGGGAGAAAGAAACTAAAAAAAAAAAAAAAAAAATGAGATTGAGGTTATGTCTCGTGCAGAATTAATTCGTGTAAAATTATTATTACTGTTGTTATTATCTTCATTTTCTTTCTACTGACACCGACACTTGACCGAAAAATGTCTAGAAGGCCGGAGCATCAGGCTCCACCAGAGATTGTAAGTTTCTTATTTGTTGTCATACAGTTCTTTTCGTCGTGTCTATGTCTATGTCTCTTCTATGTCTTTATTTAAATATTTTATAATTTTTCAGTTTTATAATGAAGACGAAGCCAGGAAATATACCCAGAAGTAAGTTTATTGTCTTTTCAACTTTATATAGCTTGTGATTTTGTCCCTTATGTACTTATTTGTTTCGTGTTCCAGTTCTCGTATTATTGACATCCAAGCACAAATGACTGAGAGGTGCATAGAACTTCTGTTGCTACCGGAAGATACATCCTGCCTACTACTAGATATTGGCTGCGGTTCAGGCCTATCAGGAGCAGTCTTAGAAGAAAATGGACACATGTGGATAGGCATGGATATTTCCCCGGCTATGCTTGGTATCTGTTTATTCCATTCCACAATGTATCAATAATATTTTATTGAAACTGTATTTTAACAAGATAAGACATTTTAAAATATTTTTTGTAGATGTAGCTTTGGAGCGAGAAACTGAGGGAGATCTAATACTTGCTGACATGGGGGAAGGAGTGCCTTTCAGAGCAGGATGCTTTGATGGTGCTGTGTCAGTATCGGCCATACAGTGGCTATTCAATGCTGACAAAAAGACTCATAAGCCAGTTCAGAGACTGTACAAGTTCTTCAGCACATTGTATGCTAGTTTGGTGAGAACATGACATTCAATAAAATTGATATTGCTACATCGTTTTTTAGCTTTATTTTAAAATTACTTGAAATCAAAACTGCATCAATCTTTGCATGTTGTAATACATTAGTATGTCTTCAGTCAAGATCAGCAAGAGCAGTGTTCCAGTTTTATCCTGAGAATGAGAGTCAGTTGGAGCTACTCACACAGCAAGCCATGAAAGCTGGTTTCTATGGTGGTGTTGTTGTTGATTTCCCCAATTCAGCTAAAGCTAAGAAGTTCTTTCTTGTGCTAATGACTGGGGGATCTGCACCATTACCTCAGGCTTTAGGTAAATTAGAAACATTGGTAAAATAATAACATCTAACTTAGACTTGCTGTGGTTACACAAAACTATTTTTTTTTTACAGGCACAGATGAAGCTGAAAACAACCTCCAAGTTAAATATTCAAAACGAGAAGCTACTAAAAATGCCAGAGGAAAACCACTTAAAAATACAAGAGCCTGGCTCTTAGAGAAAAAAGAGAGGAGAAGGAAACAAGGAAAGGAGACTAAACCAGACACAAAGTACACAGGAAGAAAGAGAAGTGGTCGGTTCTGATGAAATGATTTATTAATTTTAGTTACTACATAAATTATCAACCTAATATAAGATTTAACAGTTTTAAGTGTTATCTTTTAACAATATATTTCCATACAGTATCAACCCCATGTCCAATAGTTTCAACTGGAACCATATTTGGTAATGGGAATCTACACACAACCACTACTGTATCAGGAGTTGCTTCATGCGACAGTTTTTTTTCAAATTCCTCCATCATTTGCTCAACTCCAAATATCACTATGTTACTGTAAGGTTTCAGGTCAAATGTCCATAGATTTTTCCTATAGAATTTCGAACCTCTGCATTTTGGGTCAAAGAGAGCTGCAATTCTTGAATAATAAACTAACCATGGGTTGAGTTCCACGCCATCAGCTTGAAAACCAAGTTTGGCTGCAGTAAACACGATTCTTCCATCTCCAGAACCTACATCTAGTAACCTGCCGCTTCGCCCAGTCAGCGCCCTAGTGACTCCAACTAGCTGGTCTGTAGTAGCTGGCACATAAGGCAAACAAATTCTTCTAAAAGCTGGAGATATGAAAGGAACACAAACAATACTAACACCAACTGCTAAACCACCTGTCGTGTAAATAAGTGCCTTTCCAATAGGGGAAACTTTGCTAGGGCTTTTTTGCGGTGTATTTTGAAGCATTTCTAATTCCATTTTTAACTTCTACATAATCGTCTGAGAGAGAAACTTCTAATTTAAGGTTAGGTTATTTCAAAAATGTCATTGTGTGAGTGTAAACAGCTGATAATGTTTTTTTTTAAGTTCATTTTATCCCTTATAAAAAAGGCAAAATGTCCAAAGCCCATACAGCCTAGTCTATAGTAACAATAGGAGATATTCCTTCCTTCAGTTTCATTTCATTTCGTCGTCTCGTCTTTCTAGTCATTTTATTTCTTGCATTGCATTAATTTGCATTTGCATATCGGAGCGAGCGAAGTAGTACGGTGCGGTGCGGTGGTTTCAGTAAACATTCAATTCAAAAGAGAAAAAAACTTTGTTTTATTCTATCTGTCAAACTATAGACTAGGCTGTATGGGCTTTGAACCCTTTGCCTATCCCATAGGGGATAAAAGAACTTAAAAAACTTCCTCCCTCAAAAAAAAAAAAGCGAGCGAGCGAGCGAGCACCGGTGTGTGTGAAAAATATTTACCATATCGAGCGAAATTTCCACTTAAAATGACTGCGTTTGAAGAGTTTGGAGTGCTGCCTGAACTAGCAAAAGCAATCGAAGAGATGGAATGGTCATTGCCCACAGACGTTCAGGCTGAAGCCATTCCTTTGATCCTCGGTGGTGGAGACGTGTTGATGGCTGCTGAGACCGGTAGTGGAAAGACTGGTGCTTTCTGCTTACCCATCCTTCAGATCGTCTGGGAGACCCTTAAAGATATTCAAGAAGGGAAGGGGAGTAAGATAATACAACAGATTTCTTCAGAATGGACGATGTCGTTCTTTGATAGAACAGACGCTCTAGCCGTGACACCAGATGGTCTTCGGTGCCAAGCCAGAGAACAGCAAAAGTGGCACGGCTGCAGGGCCACTAAAGGTGTCCATTCGAAGGGAGCTTACTATTACGAAGCAATAGTCACCGATGAAGGATTGTGCCGAGTGGGATGGTCTACTCAGCAGGTTAGTATCTAATCTATAAGAATAAATTAATCTACAAAAAATAACCTATGGTATGTACACATATCAAATTAAGGGTCAGAGTGTCAACTTCAGGATAGAATGGAGGATAGTAAAATTAATTTTATAGATTGTCTGGTAGAAATTGCTTGGCAGAACATTTTGTATTTATTTTTATAATACTGTATTGCTTAATATTCCTGGTGTGCAATGAAGAATACTCTATTCTGTTGTTATTTTTTCAGGCTAATTTAGACTTGGGAAATTGCAACCAAGGTTATGGCTTTGGAGGCACTGGCAAGAAATCAAACAACAAGCAGTTTGATGAGTATGGAAGTGCATTTGGCAAAAATGATGTTATTGGTAAGGAAACATGGTAAATTAACACAAATATGAATAAATGACTCTTTGAGTGAGAAAATGATGTAGGTACCCATAAAAAAATCTTTTCTGAAATATTACTTTTCTTCTGTGATTTTCTATATGCTTTCTATATTATGCTGGCCCTAGACTTACAATAATATTGCACAAATGTTGATTGTGCAATAAGATTTAAATACACTTTGCACCCTAATCTTAGCTAGATGATCAAGTGCAATTAAAATTGTGCAATATATTTGATTAATTGTCTAGGGCCCCGTTAGATTTCCTTTTTACTATCAGTATTTCATAAATCTGTTTTTTTAATAAGTAAGAGTTATAATATATATTCAGATGATATAAATATAATTTTTATTTTATTCTAGGATGTATGTTGAACTTGAACAATGGAGAAATAAGATACTCAAAAAATGGTGAAGACCTGGGTGTTGCATTTAAGTTAAGTCCAAACAACCGTGGCAACTGCTTCTTCCCAGCAGTTGTGCTCAAAAATGCAGAAATGAGCTTCAACTTTGGTACTACACCCTTCAAGGTACAGTTTTGTTAATTTTCTATAGCCATCAGTAGGTACTTCCTTACTTAATATTATTTATAAATGTGAAAGTAACTGTGCCTGTCTGTTTGTAATGCTTTCACGCCAAAAACACTAAACCAATTTTGATGAAATTTGGTACAGAGATAGAATAAACCTTAAGGATGGATACACGCTACCTTTTACCGCGGGAAAATACTTTATTCCCACGGGAGAAAAGGTAACGCGGATGGGCAATTTTTGATGAAACTTGGTACAGAGAGAATAGACCTTGAAGGATGCCTTTTACCGCGGGAAATACCTTATTCCCTCGGGAAAAGTCGAATACCAACGCGGGCGTAGCCGCGGGCTGGCAACTAGTCAAAATATATCTACTTAATTTTTCTGCAAGTCTGCATCAATATTTTTTCAGTGATTATAAGATGTTTCCTCAAGTATTAAATATATTTTTCTTTATTATATAGCTATGTATGATAATAGAACAAAATAAAATACATTATTTCTCACTAATAACAAACTAGGTAATAGGTAATTTATTTGCAAAATAATACTGTGGTTTAACCAAAGCATGTCAAACGATGTGTGATATTTACAAGATGAATAATTTGGAATATTTATTTTAGTACCCTCCTCCTGCAGACTACATACCAATATGCTCCGCCCCCAAAGAGAACATGAAGCACAACGTGGTAGCAGCTGGTGCTGTGTCCACTGATGATGCTAATGCCATGAAGAAAGCCCCACAAGCCATTATCATTGAGGTATTTACAAGAAACACATTTTAAACCATTATGCGGACTTTACTTGCAACAGTTACATACCTAATACTCTTATTTCAAGCATAATAAAGACATTATTTTGTATATTCACGAGTCTTAACGTGATAATTTTAAATAGGTATGTTTTATGATACCTTATTTGCGCCCTCTCTTCACTATAGCAGTATCCACATCAAAGACTTCAGTCAGCTCGCGACCACGGCAGGTGCAACCCCGCCGAAACGTCGTCGGCCGAAAAATAACGTATCGTAAACCATACCATTTAAAATTATCGCGTAAAGATCCGTGAATAAATATATAAAATAATAATAAAGACACTCAAGGTCTACATACTATGCCTGATGCATTCACTTTCGTAATTCACTTCTAATGATAACCCTTTTATTCAGCAACATAAAATAATTTATTGAATATACCCCACATGCACATGTACAAAGTTAACCAAGTGAATAGTACTAAACTAACCCTTTTTTTTTAATTGAGCTGTGCTTGAGTTGAAAAAGTACGACGAATCAATCTTCGCCGGACTAGCAGGAGAGCGGAAGAGCTAGCCGCTAAAATATCTAAATTTGAGTTGTTATGTATCTTTCGCGTTCTTAAGAACGAAAAGGGACAGGTGATTGCCAACCTACATTTAGACACGTCAAACATTGATTTTTCCTTGGACGAATTACCATAGTTACACTATAAACAGGACTGCGGACTACCTAAATTTAAAAATGTTAAAGCCTACCCTATGTCATCTAATTAAGATTCAATTTAGGTTACCATCCTTGTCAGAGGCAGGGCGAGCAAAGTGAGAGGCACTAATGAGTGTCGTGTCCCTTTCTAATACCAAAGAATATATAAAGAAATCACCTAAAAAAAAATACTGAATCATCATCAGTAGTAAGAAAATATTTTCAAACTTCTTGGAAACTTCTTTTTGGTTATGTAACTGACAACAAATTGAATGTGAAATGTGTCATCATGAATTCATTATACCATTGCAGTTTTATAGTTTTGGTTTATTTAAAATTTTCTATTTATAATATTTATTTCAAAGCGATAAAAAGCTGTTGTATTACAAATTGCAAAGAAGAATCATACGGTGGCTGCGGAATATCATTCCACGGGTAAGACAAAAAAAAATGTTTTGAATAACGGTTGTTGTATGTTTGTTAATTAGGGTGACCATGACCACATGATATTGACCTCGCATTTAAATCCATAAAATTCCAGAACTTGCTATAGTCACAGATAATATAATACTAGTTACACTAGTACAGATACCTCATCCCATACAACCCTACGGCACGCTCTTAAGCGCGCTTATTGGGCGGGCTATTTAGTTTCCGTAATTGGTTCAATAGATGTCACTAGGATCGAGCGTAAACTCACCGAGCGAACCAAAAAAAGAGAGACATCTATTGGAACACTCACTAATCCTAAATATTATCACATTATACAAAGATGGCGTTATTCGAAATATCGAGCAGTATTCGCGAGCAGTATTGTGTGAGTGTGTTTGAATGACTTTATGTTTATGTGAGCGAGTAGGTACTGTCTAGTACTTGATAAGTTGAACACGCGCATTACGATTTTCTCCTTTATTTAACAGCCATATAAGAACGGTGTCCAGACCAAAGTGTGTGCTCTTGACTGTGGGGAAGTAGAGGTCTTCGTATGATTATTTTCTTTTTTATTATTTTATTAGCTCTGTATTAACTATGATTTGTAGCATTTTCCGATGTATTTTGTAAATTCTTACTTGTAAATATGAGCCAAGCAAGAGTCTGAAATAAATTTAATAAATAAAAAACGATTTTATTTTTATTTATTTATTTCCCTACAAGGCATACTAATATAAATCTGGACATTTATAGGTAGACCGTAAGTAGACGCAGTAAGGTTGAACTTGTTACGCCCGCGGCTTAGTTTAGACACCTCGTTACAAACTTAAGGTTGAATATTTAAATACAGCTACCTACCTTGTGTGGTGGCGGGCGAGTTATACAATTGTTATATTAATAATAAATATAGCTGTGTGTGTGTGTGTGTGTATTGGGCTAGCCAGCACATGCATGCTATGCAGTAGAAGCAAGTTTCGCTGTTCGAGTGAGTGTCCATTTGATATTTGATATTTCTTTCTTTCGTAAACAAAAAAATTGTTTAAAACTTATTAACTAGGTATACGTACCTACATACACATACATCCTATCCTACTAATAGGTACTTATTATAAACTCGAAAATTTGTAAGTATTGATGGATGTATGTTTGTCACTTTTTTACGCTAAAACTACTGAATGGATTTTCATGAAACTACAATAATAATTTTATACATCAGAATAATACATAGGCTACTTTTTACCGCAGGAAAATACCTCATTCCCACCTGAAAAATCTGCGGGAAGCTAGTTTATAATAAAATTGTAGAAGTCGAATGTACATGCGGTTGGACATTCGCACTACGAAATTCACCCCTACTGCTACGGAATACGGGCGCTCTCAAGGTCAACATATCCAGCCGCATGTGCTGGCTGGCTACAGTACAGAAGCTAGCACATACCGTTGATTTTGTACTACGAATCTCATCCCTACCGCTACGGAATAAGGGCGCTCTCGAAGTCAAAATGTCTAGCCGCATGTGCATTGTATGTACTTACCATTTACTATAAATACTTTTAATCCCGAAAAATAAAAGAGTTTCCGTGGGATAGTAAAAAAAATAGGGTAAATCCAGTCAAGCAAGAGCATGCTAAGCTGAACACTTTGGACTTTGCATGGTTCTTAAGTCTGTTGAATAAGGGAGAGAATTGCAATGCGCGTGTTTACTTTTACTTGACGTTTAAATGAATTATTTAGTACATTTGGTACATTGGTACAAATAGTTCGAAACTTACGAGTATTAACTAGGTACAGTAGCCAGCACATTTGGCTGGACAAGTTGACCTTTAGAGCGCCCGTATTCCATAGCGGTAAGGGTGAATTTCGTAGTGCGAATGTCCAACCGCATGTGCTGGCTTCTGTACATACATCCCATCCTACGAATATTAGAAACTCGAAAGAATAGAGGGAAATGTTATTAACTTATTTTATTATTGAAGTTATTAATTACGTAATTGTATTTTTTGAAACGTAACTAAGTACGTAGGTTTTTTTCATAAATAAATACCTACGATCATTTTAGTATATCATTTTGTAGTAAGTAGTACTTAAATGATAAACGCTTTATTACCCTTTAAAACAAAATTTGGGTAACCTACAAAGAATTTACGAATATATTATATTATTATGTTTTGTTTATATTAGGAATTAACTTATTGATTTTTGGTTTCTATGGGTTTTATTCTTATTGTACAATCAAGAGCACGCTAAGCTGAGCATTTCAGACTTTGCACCGTTGTTGTTGTTCTATGTCCGTTATAATAAACCATAGATCAACAATACGAGTATAACAACGGAAAGAGTTATAATAAAGTGCGATTCAGATCGCACGGCGCTAGGCGAAAAGACGAAGTTGCTGCATCTCTCTCTCTCGCGTATTGCGCCACTCTACTAACACCTTTAGGGAATGGGGATTGGGTCCGCAAAATGCCTGAGACCGCTCGACCGGGCGGTAGGTAGTTATAGCGCGCAAGTACATGGAGGCTTGGTACGCTCAAATGCAAGGAAGCTAAACATTCGCACCGCGATTTTACAAAATTCTGCTTCTGTTTCTTGTTTTGTTTTTTGGCTACTATACAGTAGCCAGCACATGCGGCTGGGTTATGTTGACCTTATGAGCGCCCGTATTCCGTTGCGGTAGGGGTGAATTTCGTAGTGCAAATGTACAACCACATGTGCTGGCTTCTGTACATACCTACATAAGAACAATAGTGATAAGATAAGCCCACTGTCCAGCTTAACGTGCTCTTGGATGTACAGTAGCCAGCACATCGTTAGTTACTCTGCCGAGAAAACCACTTAAATGCTTTCAACAACAGGAGGGAGACACAAAAGAAATCTACTGAAAAAAGTATGATAGAAATAGAAATATGTAACACCATGTAAGGGTTTTACGCGGGAATCGAGAGGAAATGGCGGGTTCATTGTTTCGTCCTTTTTAAAATTAGTTTTTCATGGTAATTGTGGTGTTAATATGGTGGAATTAGTGCGATAATGGGGCTAATTCGATATTGCACCCGCCTTATCTTAGCTAAATTTAGTTCATTTTTGACAGGACTTAACAAATCTTGACACGATTAACGTTCGGATACACATTATCTCGCTCTGTGCACGCTCCTGCAATGTTTTTTTCAACAGAAAGGCAAAGATATAAAGCCATGCAACCTTAATCCGCAGTAAAGTGAACGTTAGTGAATTGTACGCACGCGCAACGAAACGCAACTTAGTATGTGTTACGTTCCGTTTTAGTTTCGGAAATTAGAAATTTATATTTTTATTGCGTAAAACAAAAACGAAATTGCAAAATAGGTCGATTTGTTGTACAGTAAGCAGCACATGCGGCTGGACATTATGACCTTGAGAGCGCCCGTATTCCGTAGCGGTAGGGGTGAATTTCGTAGTGCAAGTGTCCAACTGCATGTGCTGGCTTCTGTACGTACTGTTAAGTGAAGGTTAAGCTGGGCCAACGCGATTGCGATTATGTTCCTTATTCGACGGACATAAGAAAGGTGCAAAATCCAAAGTGATGATGATGATGATGATGTCCTCCCAGACGTATCCGTCGACGGCGACACCCTTAGACAATGTTAGACTGGGCTCTTGCATGAGCGCGAGCATGACTAGCAAAACCAAACTTGGTTTTAAAAATCCTATTGCAAGTAGCACAGTAAAGAGACCCGCTCGAATTGTATGTGTAGTTGTAGTTGGGCTTGGGTCGAGTTTTCCGAATCTGGCGTTTATAGTCAAGTTCTTCAAGACGGGCGCGCTCAAAGTTCTCCAAACCCGTTTTGACATCAGTTCGCCATTCCGACCTCCGAGTTGCAAGCTCCTCCCATGACTCAGGAGATATGCCAATTGCAGTCAAGTGACGCTTTAATACATCCCTGTAACGCAGGTACTGTCCGCCTGGCTTACGTTTACCTGAACTAAGTTCAGAGTAAAATACCTGTTTCGGCAGCCTGGACGACTCCATACGTACAAGGTGTCCACACCAGCGCAGCTGACCCTGCATCAAGAGGCACTCCATTCCAACCATTTTGGTTCGACGTAAAACTTCCGCGTTCGGCACACGATCCTGCCACTTTAGCCGAAGAATAGCCCGGAGACACTTCATATGAAAAATGTCTAGGCGTCGAATGTCTCCCTTATATAGACACCAGGTCTCCGAGGCGTAGAGCAACAGAGGTAGAATTATTGCCCTATAGACAGCGAGTTTGGTGTGAAGCTTCAGATCGTGCGATTTCCAAACCCGTTTGTTCAGTCCGCCAAAGGCCGCAGCAGCTTTAGCAATCCGTGCAGATATTTCAGACTCAAGACGGTTATCGCTACGCACTAGACTGCCAAGGTACCGAAAGGTTCCCACTTCAGCCAGTGGATTTCCGCGCAAGAAAACAGCAGCATCGTCCGCAGAATTCCCTTTTGCAGGTTGTTTAAGAATCTGGGTTTTGGAAGTGCTGATTACCAGGCCGAACTTACGACAGGACTCGTCCAAACTGTCCAGATACCCCTGCAGGTCGTTCAAACTATTAGCCATAAGACAGACGTCATCGGCATACAAAATTTCGGTTACGGAAATGGAGCGCACCCTGCGCTTAGCTCTGAAGCGCGAGAGGTCAAAAATGCTTTTGTCCGTTCGGACATTTATGAAAATCTGATTGTCGAAATTCTTAAGAGCATCGTTTATAACTGCAGCAAAATATATGGCGAAGAGGGTCGGAGCCATTACGCAGCCCTGTTTGACACCGCTGGTGACAGGAAATTGGTCTGTGAAGTCATTTTCATGCCGTACACGAACTGTCATACCTTCGTGGAATTGACGAATTAAATTTATGAACTTCTCAGAGCAGCCACATTTTTCTAAAACCACCCAAAGAGCAGCTCTAGGAACGCGGTCAAAGGCCTTTTCAAGGTCCACAAAACATAGATAGAGGTCGCGGTGTTGCTCCAAACATTTTTCTTGTAGCTGCTTGACAACAAAGATGGCATCAACCGTTCCTCTATTTGGTCGGAAACCGCACTGGGTCTCGGGAAGGAAGCCTTCAGCAAATTTACCAAGGCGCCTGTTAATGATGTGCGCTAGCACTTTACCAGCCGTGGAGAGCAAAGCAATGCCTCTAAATGAGCCACAATCAGAGAGGTCACCCTTTCCCTTATACAATTTGCTAATTGTAGCATCCTTCCAGTCCTGTGGAACGATCTCAACGTCCCAAATCAATTTAATGAGGTCAAACAGTCTGGCCTTGATACTTGGTCCTCCATATTTAAAAATTTCTGAAGGTAGACTGTCTATGCCTGGCGATTTTCCGTTTTTCAAGCTATTTAATGCAGCCAAAAACTCGTCATACGACGGAGGATCATCCAGACCCGACGCAGAAGGCAGACTCTCAAGTGAGTTGATATATAACAGATCTGCTTCTTGGCTTCCGGGATTAAGCACCTCGTTGAAATGCTCAGCCCAGCGAAGAAGAACGTCTTTTGGATCTGTTAACCTCTTGGTTTTATCACGGGTGTAAACTGGAGCAGTCTTTTTGGCACGCGGTCCATAAACAGATTTCAGCCCTTCAAAGAACTTAGCAGTTTGAGAAGTATCGGCTAACCACTGTAGGTCCTCGGCCTTACGACGCCACCAACTGTCCTTAAGTTCACGGATTTTGATTTTGAGGTTCTGTTGTATTGAATTCCGCTGCTCCGCACTACTTACACCCCTCAGAGCAAGACGAGAGCCCTCAACAAGTTGCCGTATTTCCGCATCGGAATCATCAAACCAGTCCTGGTTTTTCTTTTGCGGTTTACCTATAACTCGCTGGGAAACATCGTGAAGACTCTTCGCGTATGAACGCCATTTAGTGTTTACTGAGAGCACATCATCAGTGCCGCGCATCGCAGCATCAAACTCCGCATCGAGTTTACTCCGTATTTCTTTATCGCGCACCAGTTTCGCAAACGCAAGCCGAGCCGGGACTTTGTGTTTCGCTCTACGCGGAGGCTTATAAGAAAGCCTCATTCTGGATCTAATGAGCCGATGGTCAGTCCAGCCCTGAGCACCACGCATTGCTCTGGTGATAAGTACATCTCTCAGGTCTTGCCTGCGCACAATGATGTAGTCCAGAAGATGCCAATGTCCAGAACGGGGATGCATCCAGGATGTTTTATATTTCTCTGGTAACCTAAAGAATGTGTTTGAGATACTCAGATTGAATTCAGAGCATAATGTCAAAAGGGCCATTCCATTAGAATTACACTTCCCGACTCCATGTTTCCCCAACACATTCTTCCAGGCTATGTGCTCTGTTCCAACACGCGCATTAAAATCACCGAGCAAAACTAATTTGTCACATGCCGGAATCTCCTGCAAAACATCACGCAGATTCTCATAAAAAGCAAGCTTATCCTCGTCAGAATTAGTCATGGTGGGTGCATACACGCTCACAAGATGGAGATATTTTCTTGACGCCATATGGAGTCTTAGGGTCATAATCCTATCATTGACGCCTTTAGGAGGATCAATTAGTGACCTGGCGATATTGTTCCGGATCGCAAAACCCACACCACTGGCTGCTCTCTCGGCAGCAGGCTTGCCAACCCAGTAATACGTGTACCCACCCATTTCCTCACAGAGCTCGCCACTATCCGCTAGGTGTGTTTCACTAATTGCGGCTATATCGATCTTGTAGCGGGACAATTCACGCGCTATAAGTGCAGTTTTTCTTTCTGGGCAAAGGTTATTTTCACTGTCCAGTAACGTTCTCACGTTCCATGCAGCTATATTGAGATGAGTATCCTTAATTTGTTTCTTTCGACCGCTTTTAGTTGGTGACCAGACGGCCGCGGTTAGCCGGCTGGGAAGTCTTGAGACGAGCTTTGTTTAGGCCACCTTTTCTAGGCCCTCCCCCGGATTGGGGAGAGCAGTGCGATCCCTAAATAGGGCTGCTCTGTCATCAGGTGAGCTGCCGAACCAGTTCTCTCGTCTCGCATGAGTACCGGAGCGACCATCACCACCCGACCGCCTTACGTGCAGGGATCCAGCTAGAGACCAAGCCCACCAGCTCAGCCCCCACCACCAGTCCCCGTCGCCGCAGGACTTGCACTCATAGTCCAGGTTTTTGCCAGGGGTCATCAGCGCGGGAATATATTAAAGTGGGTGAGCGTTTGCGCAGACACAAACCCACTCTCTCGTCTTCCAGCCCTTGTTACTAGTGGAGTGGAGACCCGCTACGACTAGTAAGGGCTAGAAGATGCAGCGACTGGCCGCATGCCTCTTGGGATTCCGACATGCACCCTTATAGGCACGCCGCGAATGCCTTGCTGCAGCGCCGCAGTCGCCGGGGTCTTTGTCATATTGACAGACTCCGCCTTCCGAACCGCTGCAGGCTTCATGCACTCTTGGGGGGAATCAGCCCATGAAACTAAGCTTTGGAAACTTAGCCCCCTTCACTAGATTTAGCCCGTGGATCGACACGGTTTCCCGGGATGTGGCCGCTGTGTGCACAACAACTTCTTGGAGCCACCAGTGAAGAGATTTATGGCATGCTCGCAGTTTAGACAGAATCCACCATCTGATATAATACAGATCGATCAGGTGGAATCCTGAAAAGGTTCCACTGCTAAGCATCCCAATTACATCCCATCCCATCCCATCCCAAAAAAATCCAAAGTAATATGCTTAGCATGCTCTTGCTTGTACGATTGATGGAGTTTTTAGCTGAAAGACTCGACCGACCCCGCTGACCTGACTGAGGATGAGCGATTCAGTAAATATCCAGGATTAACGAAAGAAGATTGGTTGAAGCAACTCATCACTATTTAATTTTTACCCGATTTCCTAGTTTGTTAACCTCAAAACTTACAAAATATATTAAGTCTACACCTAAAAAAACTGAACTTAATTAAGGCCATTTTAAGTTCAAAACACCTAAAAATGACAGATAACGAACTAAAAATGACAGATGATTGGTCGTTCCCGAATAGCTAAATGGCGTTAGTTCAACTTATTTTTAGTCCTGTCAGATTCCATACAAAATTAAGTTAAGTCGTGCGTTCCGAATAGCTAAATATGTCATCTGACACATCTTAACTAAATTTTAGTTAAATTTTAGTTAAGATTAGTGCATTGGCCAACATCGAATCGACACCAATGTGCCGTTAAAGAAGAACTATTCAATGAAAGTGAGAAATAATGAGTGGTTAGCTGTTTCTGGTTTGATACCCCGCGTTAAACTTCAGTATCATTGGAATGTAAGAACCACCCTTGCATTCCAATGATCCCGTAACAAGAAATGAAACTACTGAAGACGTTTAACATAGATGCAAGAAATGACTAAAGACGACGAAATGAAACTGAAGAAATAATGACTGAAGATGAAGACATTAAACTTGGATAATGCAAGAAACTACTAAAGACTAGGCTGTATGGGCTTAGATCCCTTTGCCTTTCCCATAAGGGAGAAAGAAACTAAAAAAAAAAAAAAAAAAAAAAAAAACACCATGTAATATAGTTTACCAGAAAACCAACAGATGGCGCTGCCCTGATTTGCGTTTAGGCTAAAACGCGGTATCGACATGACTTTTCTCAAACATAAGAAGAAACCGTAGTTCTTTCGGACGTCAACAGATGGCGCTGTACTAAAATGTATTAATAGCTAAAACGCGGTATTGAGATCACTTTTTCAAACCTTAAGTAGAATCGCAAATTTTTCCATGTATCCTTTCTTCGTTAGGACCTCAATACTGCACTAGAGGTGCTCTCAAGTTTTTGAGACACTTTCCGGTTGATATTGAGACTTGACGTTGCATTGTACTGTGCGCTGCAGGGAACACTGCTCCGGTGGTTTCTCTCGCGGCCACTGCAATCGCGTCCACTCTGCGTCTCTACGCCTTGTAATCCTTCCTCGTAATAAAGACAAAGTTTGTATTTAAACTTACTGTCGTTTCCATTACTGTCGCCCTTCCGCCCCGTTACAAATATTAATTCTGTTGATTTTTAGTTATTTATTATATTATTATCTTTATAGCTCTAAAACAAATGCGTAAATTTTATAGTGCAAATACTGCGCGTTTTTTTGCCCAATTTGTAAAAAAAGGAATTAGTCAAAAGCTGTTCTATACGAGGTTTTCTCAGCAGGGTGACGACATGCGGCCTTGACAGCGCCCGTATTCCGTAGCTGTAAGGGTGAATATCGTAGTGCGAATGTCCAACTGTATGTGCTGACTTCTGTATTTACCTGACTTTTATTAACATAGATCTTTGTTGCTGTTCTCAAAACTGTCTCAAAACTCACTCTTATTTTATTTATTACTCTTATATTATTATTGTATTATACTTATGTTTTAACAGCCTCTGTGGTCGAGTGGTCAACTGAGGTTCCGGGTTCGAATCCCGATAGGGACTCGTCGAACAAAATTTCACTTTGTGAGACTTTCCTCGGTTTGGTTAGGACATTGCAGACTGAATCACCTGATTGTCCGAAAAGAAATATTATTCCGGTCTTCGGAAGGCACGTAAAGCCGTTTGTCCCGGCTACTATCTACGGATGTAGTCGTTATAGGTAGGAGCCATGTCGGAAGCCTAAGGTGGTTCTATAATTCCGACAAACCAAAGTTGACAACCCTGATCTACTTCTTTTCTTAAAAGTTATAAAAACAATGTAACGCTAACGCCAAAATGTCTGGCAACAAGGTAATACCGCTAGTACAATTATTTCAATGGTTACTACACCATGTTACACGGTCTCCCCGCCTTCTACTACGGTATGCCAAATCGGGTTTTTTTGTAATAATTTCCTATAGTTTCTCGTATCGTTTGAAAAAATGTGCGCATTGTATGCAGGAGTCAATGACCTTTTGTACAAACCATAGGTACCTACTACAACTCGTCGGAAATATCTATCTGATATGAAGTAGGTACCTATGCGCTTTCCCTCGCGCTCCCCCGCACCTGCCCGTTTTCGCCTATTCTGGACTTATTTCTATCGAATCGGAGTATCTTTTTTATTTATTTTTTTGACGACCAATAAAAGTAATATGAAAGACTTTCAAAATATGAAAGAGGTTAAAATAACAGTTTTTCTGAACCAAGCTGCTCCTACAACGCGTTCTAATCGAAGCATCAAATCATACTCATTTTAATCTAACCGAACCTGCAGATGATTACAGTTAGCTACAATTAAAATAGTTTAATCATAATAGTTCTTAAAAAGCTTCGAAATTGTTTGAAATTACACATACATAATCATACTAGCAACTCTGGAAAAAGACAATTTCTTCACAATCTATCATACATAGGTTCTTTTGATAGTAGTTCTGGTGAAATCGAATAGATGACGCTTTTCGGCAGCTCGTTGAATTTGATGTTGGTAGGGCTTGACGTAGTACTACCTAGTGCTACCTATTTCTGATGATGGCGCTACTGTGTTTCGATTGTTAATAATGTATTTATAGGATATTTTGCAGTTTTCTTGTGCTTTAGAAGCTTCTATCGTTAAAAAAAATAGAACCTAACTAAAACTTTCTGTCTAATTTATCCTTTGATGAATTTTCTGAAACCCAATTTTCAAGACGGTATGCGTAGCGCCATCTATTATCTTTTTTAAAAGCTCTTTATCTTTTGTTCGACATGGGAACCCTGTGCTATAGTGTTGCACTAATTAGTGGCGTACGTACACCACCCGTCCTGTCGATGACGCTAGAGTTGGAAAAAAAATGCCGCCGAGACGAGACGAGGGAGAGATTACTACAATCATTTAAGAAGCGTAAATTCTGCTTATAATTTGCTTGCTTGTTATACTGCCAAAGAATTAAATAGTTACAAATTTACCTCTCTTTAGGAAATAAAGGTAATATTTTTTTACATCATTCACGTTTCATACAATGTTGGACCAAAAAGTGAAAATGCCGGCCAAGGAAAAAAAATGTAATTTTCGGATAGAATACGTCGTCATAATGAATGATACCCGTTCATCAGAATGTACAGAAGCCAGCACATGCGGTTGGACATTCGCGCTACGAAATTCACCCCTACTGCTACGGAATACGGGCACTCTCAAGGTCAACATGATCAGCCGCATGTGCTGGCTACTTTACAATACTGTACATGTTATTGAATTAGTAGTTTATAAAAGACTAGCTTTTCGCTGCAGCTCCGCCCGCGTTACAGTTTTTCATTACAAACATACACACACACACACACCCCACACAAAAATACAAATCTTTCCTCTTTATATTTATTTATATTAGTATGATGATTATGATGATGAACAATCATACTTTTTACATATTTAAATATTATTGTGATGTAACTTTATTGAAGACCCGTATTTTTTAGAAACTAAATCTGTGTTTTTGATGTAATTCTAAGTTTAATATTGTAGTTGCTTTTTATTGCAGAAGAAAGAAAAACAGATAACTGTACTAAGCAATATTGTAATCCAGCCACAATCACAACCCGTCGAACATTGTGCGCCTAGTGCCTCACACGACTCTGGCGAGTTCGACGCCTACACACCTTCAGTCAAAAAGTCCTGCTTAATGGCTGGTTTACACGTATTAAGTGACGAAGTAATTAACTAAATTTTAACTAAGTTAATTTTAACTTAAAATTTAGTTAACTACTTAACAACTTAATACGTGTAAACAAGCCATAAGTGTAAAAGAAGTAGCAATACAGGCTGAAATTAAATGCAGTACTCTATCAGAATATTCGTTTTAGCGACAAGTCAAAGTATTGTCACAAAAGTTAAAAAGGACGCTCATTCATTTTATTAACTAGAGTGAGTTACCATAATAAGGAAACTTCAAATATGACGCTCTATATTTTAATTGTAAATATAATGAGTTACCTACCATAATAAGGAAACCTTAAAAAAGGACGCTCTTTCATTTTATTAGTTAGCATAAGGAAACCATAAGGTGCATTTCCCCTTTTCAGGGTTCCGTACCTCAAAAACGAACAACGAATCCTCAGATGTATATTTGCGAATTACCTTTCCCCCGGATCGTCAAAGCAGTTAGACGTGTCCACTTGGCTCATTTCTATTTTTTTCCAAAAATATTTAAAAATATTCAAAAATTACATTTTAAAGTTATATTTTAACTGCTAAAGTACCAGGAGAACATAATCTAGTGAGCAAGTGTGTGCAGTGTGAATAGGACAAACAGTTGTGACAGGTATATTTCGCAGCGCTGCTCTTCACTGTGTGTGCGCCTGCGACGTGTTATACTATTGTGTTCGCGACAAACCTTCCTTGAACCCTATCTACTCATAGTCGCCGAATCTCAGGAGCTCAACTTATAGTTGCTATCAGTGTCCACTTAAACTACGAAGTTAATAATTTCGAAGAAAATGTTGAAGAAGGATAAAAATATTTCAAGTGGTACAGTGCAGCACTTTTCATCGGAAAGTGACCTTACTACTTTAGATCCAGAAAACCCATTAAGTCATACAGGCAAAAGACAAAAACGACTTCGAAGTGAAGATGAGGATCAATCTGAAAAAGATACTTTAAAGGAAGAACTTTTAGCTTTGCTTACAAATTGGAAAAAAGAACAAGAACAAACCCTCAATACATTATGTGCTGATATAGCAGTACTGAAAAAGCAAAATACTAATATCCAAACTACCAGCAGCGAGATGGAAAAGTCGCTAAAATTCATATCTGAACAGTATGAAGACATAAAAGATAGACTCACTAACCTGGAGAAAGAACGCAAAGAAAACCTATCCTACATATCAGCGCTAGAGAGAAGAATTGATGATTTAGAAATAAAGCTCAAGTCCACAGTCATCGAGTTTCGTAACCTGCCTGCACAAGTACAACAGGTTAAGCCGGAGACACAACGAGATCTTACAGAACTTATTCAAAAAACCTGTGCTACACTGAAAGTCGATATCAGTCCTTATGATATAAAGGATATTTATAGGATTAAAAATAAAACTGGCCAATCCACAGTGGTGACCGAGCTTAGCTCAATTTTGACGAAGAATAAAATAATCAATAGTGTGAAGGAGTTCAATAAAGCCAATCCTAATAATAAACTATCTTCAACGACACTTGGTCTCCCCGGTCCAGCAGTACCAGTGTTTATTTCGGAAAGCCTAACCAACAAGAATCGAAAGTTATTTGCGATTGCGCGTGAACAAGCAAAAGCTCTTGGATATAGTTATTGTTGGATATCTCATGGCAGGATCTATATAAAAAAAGCCGAAGGTGCCCCACGAGTAGAAATAAAACATGAGAACGATTGTTATTCTTTGAAGAGGGAATGACTATGTGCTAATGTTAAATCACAAACTTTTAATTCATTTTGCATGTTATTTTTATATTATAATTTACACCAGTATGCCACACACCTAACTTCAACAATCTCACAAATTATTTTTACGTATCTACCTACATTTTACTCTATAGATAATCACAACTACTACAAAACAATAGATACATCAACATTATTTTATCTTATTGATTATATATACTTTAATATCTACTGTGTATTTTGGTATGCTTTCGTTTTTATAATTCAAGCTATGATGGTATGTCGGTGTAAGACAAGGAAGTTCCGCGGAGTGGGTACAGTTTTTATTAAGTGTGCTAAACAAAAATTAATAAAAGGAGATGGGCTGAACTGTGGTGGACGGTATTGGCCAACGATGTTACATCCAAAAAATATCGATTGGATGGTTATGGTAATGTGCAATGTTCTATTATATTTTAAAATTCGATACTAATGAAATATTACTATGTAAAGAGCTTGACAATATCGGAAATTCTCAGTGTACTATGATCACAGACCCCACCACCAGCCTAGAAGTTTTGAACTCAAATTACAATTCAAATGGGGAACATTTTTGTGTTCTAACTCAAAATATTTGTAGCATTAACAAGAACCTGGATAATCTTACAGTATTTGCGTCATATATAAATGTGGGTATAGATGTTTTTGTTTTGACTGAGTGCTGGACGAATGATAAGTTTGTACCACAAAATATAACGGACTACAATATGCATTATACCAAACGTAGCTATAATAAAAATGATGGAGTAGTGGTATATGTAAAAGATAACTATGACGTTACAGTTTATGAACCAGATTATATGAAAGAGTGCAATTGTTTAGTGATTAACTTTAATGATAGTACAACATTGATTGGTATTTATCGTCCCCCCTGCTTTCTAGATCTCACAGAGTTTATAAATTCACTTGAAAAATTATTAGGTAGTATTAAAACCAAAAATATTATTCTTACTGGGGACATTAACATAAATACGTTGGATATGTCTAAAGACAGTTCATGTAAATACGTAGAGGTATTGGCTTCGTTTGGTTTGGTGCAAGGAGTTAGTTATCCCACTAGGCCAGCTTCAGGGACATGTTTAGACCATTTTTCCGTAAAGTACACGCAGCATTGGCAAACAATAGTCTATGATCCACCAAAAATTTCAGATCACGCCACTGTTCTCTTTTACGCTTCAGATATAATTTTATCAAAGAAAAGTAGTAATAGTTTTACGAAAATAATTATGGACTACAAGCAATCTGCCAAATATCTTGAAGAATTGGACTGGGATTGTTTTTATCGTAGTGAAGATGTCAACTATTGCACTGATTTGCTTATTAATAGATTACAATACTGCATATTAAATTTCTCAGTAACTAAATTGATAATAAAAAGAAAAAATCCTTTGAAACCATGGATAACTGTAGGTGTAGTTATATCTTTGCGTAAACGGGATAGAATGCACTTGAAGTTAAGGTCTGCTTACAGTGATCAACTTAAGTCAACCTATATTAATTACCGAAACCATTGTAATAATTTAGTTAAACAATTAAAAAAAGAGTACTACCAACGACAATTTGAGAGGCACAAAGGCAATATGAAAAATACGTGGAAAACAATACAAGAAATTTGTGATAATAAAGCTGTTAAAAAACCCACGATAGAATTACTCAATATTTCGAGTTCTCCAAAAGAATCCCTTAATGCTGTAAACAACTATTTTACCTCTGTAGGAAGTAATCTCGCAGAAAAAACTCTGAAAAAATTAAATACTCATGACGCTGCTCTGGCTGCCAAGGCAAAACTTGACAATAGGCCATGTGACTCGATGCTTATGATTCCAACAAATCTATATGAGGTGGATAAAATTGTTAGGAATCTGAAGTCAACATGTTCATATGGTTGGGATCAGATTTCTAGCGAATTTATAAAGACGCTACGACATTTATTAATAGAGCCGATTTGTCATCTGTGTAATTTGAGTTTAGAAAAAGGTATATTTCCATCAAGTTTCAAGCAGGCTATTGTTTCGCCTATTCATAAATCCGGGGATAAAATGTTACCAACAAATTATAGGCCAATTTCTTTATTGACGACATTATCAAAAATTATTGAAAAATTGGTAAAAAAAAGGTTAATGAGCTATCTTGAACAGAAATCAATTTTAGCAGAGAATCAGTATGGCTTTAGGGCCTCTAGATCGACTGAAGATGCTGTAATGAATCTGACATCCACGATCACTAAACATCTAGATGCGGGCAGAAAATGTGTGGGAGTATTTCTGGATCTCCAGAAAGCCTTCGACACAGTTTCGATTCCTATTTTGCTCTCGCGTCTTGAAAGTATCGGAGTAAGAGGCACTGCACTAAACTGGTTTGCCGATTATCTTCAGGGAAGAAGTCAAAAGGTCAAGGTCAATGGAATCTATAGCGATAGTGAGGTTTGTACATATGGTGTTCCACAGGGCAGCACGCTCGGGCCCTCGCTCTTTCTCATATATATAAACGAGCTGTGCAAACTAAAACTAAGGAATGCTGATCTAATAATGTTTGCGGATGACACTTCTATCATTTTCCATGGTAATTCCTGGAATGATATCAAAGACAAGGTAGAGATGGGTGTTACCAGTGTTACTGCTTGGCTTGAGGATAACCTGCTTTCATTAAATACAGGCAAAACCAAGTATATTTGCTTTAGTAAGAGATCAACCGTGGTGCCTGTTAATTTCATAGTCTCAACTCACTCATATCCCTGTAATAGGCAGAATCGTAACTCTAGACAAAAATGTGACTGTCCATCCTTAGAGAGAGTGAACTTAATAAAATACTTGGGTATCATAATTGACAATAGATTAAATTGGTCCGATCATATTATTGCCCTAGCGAAGAGAGTAAGAAAGCTCATGTACATATTCAGGAATTTAAGAGTTGTGGCTGACTTTAAGTTGCTAATCCAAACATATAAAGCACTAGGTGAAAGTATACTTTCGTACTGTATCACAGCTTGGGGAGGAGCAGCACCTGCACACCTGATAATGCTCGAGAGAGCACAACGGGCAGTGCTCAAGGTTATTATGTCAGTGCCAACTCAACATTCAACTGAGGATGTTTATAAAAACACCGCAGTGCTTTCAGTTCGCAAACTATATGCGTTTCGATGTGTTTGCCGATATCATCGCCTCGTACCTCCTCATTTATTTGACGCTAGTAAAAGAATCTTTCGATACCCAGCTCGTTCCGTGAAAAGTAAATTTGCCCAAAGATTTTATGATTTTAATGCCCCTCGTCTTTATACTTTTATAAATAATAAATTAAATATCAAAGATCTCCCTTTACACCGAATTAAAAAGCCTATCATGGACTTGCTTTTTGGAATGAGTTTGACTGATCTAGAATCAATTCTCATCCCAATACAGTAAATGCCTAGACACACTGTTGTAAAACACATAAATAAACAAACCAACAAACAGAAAAACTTTATAATAATATACTATACTATAATAATTGGATAAGTATATATTTATGATGTAGTGTGTATGTATTTATGTATACGTTAGTAATGTATTATGTTTATGTAGGTATATATATATATGTATACGGCATCTATTTATATATTAACTTCACTCACACTAACACATTATAAAATGGAATGGCATACTGAATATAAATATAGGTACCTTTAAGTTGATTTTTTCTTTGTTATATAAATTTTCTATCCATGTATATTAACTGCAAATTGCTTTATTAGAAAATTGTGAATTTACCTGGGGAAGGCCTGATGACCTATAATACAGGTTCCACCTAGTATAGGCATCAGCCCTCCACATTATAACTGTACATCTTACCTTGTGAACAACTTAAATATTATGTGGTGTGGAAATAAATAAATAAATAAAATAAAAATAAAAATAAAACCTATGCAGTGCTAGTTTTGTAAAACATTAAGTATCATTATGAACATTTTTCTATTTGTTGTAAAATAAATGATGGACATAAAATTAATGGGTAGTTATTTAATTTATGTAGGTATGTTCAATTAACAATCTTCACGACGAGGAACGTATCTTCAATTTGCTTTTCTTATATATTGATTTCGTAGGGATTGTCTAGTAAGCGTCATAGGACAACCAAGCTATTAATAGCTTTCGCTTAAGCGAAAAATATTTATTCTTACAAATGCACAGTGCGGTTTTAAATATCTTATAGTATCGATTCTGCTTTAAATATCTTGTGGTCATCCTATTAGAAAGTGATGAAATGACCCTGGATACACCATCTTGCTCTGCTCGCTTTTACGTCCTGTCAGCGCAGTCCTTGTTTATAGTGTAACTATGTTACTAAGTCCATGGATTTTTCGCGTAATTTAGCAGGAATTTAAAAACATCCCGACTAAATAAGCTGAATTTGACAGCTGCGCTGCTTATATTAAATATCATTCTTCAAAATTAAATTCGTTCATCTCCCCATCCTTTTCGATTCCCATATGAATGAAAGAGACCAACAACTTAAATTTAAAGATTTTAGCGGCCACGGCAGAATTGAGGAGGAGAAGGATAAAAATTGCTTGTATTCGTCCGCACAGCCATCACGTGAGCTAGCGGAGCAGACATTGAACCAGATCACGAAGTTCAAGAAGCACCTGTCGAACCCCTCGGTGCGGGAGCTGCTGGTGGTGGGGGGGGGCAACACGCGCGAGCAGATGGAGCAGCTGTCGGCCGGCGTGGACATCGTGGTCGGCACCGCGGGCCGCCTCTCCGAGTTCCTGCAGAGCGGTCAGTCACTAGCATCACCACAGAATACCAAATAGTAGTCCCTACAGAAGCTGCACTAGGCGACATCACTACATAGTATAAAACAAAGTCGCTTTCTCTGTCCCTATGTCCCTCCCTATGTCCCTTTGTACGCTTAAATCTTTATGATGCGGTTTTTTTTAATAGATAGATGGATTCAAGAGGAAGGTTTATATCTATAATACATGCATAATATACTCAAGAATAACCCACAATAACTATTTTCCCGTGCGGAGCCGGGGCGGGTCGCTAGTAATTCATATAGGTAAATTGCAACCCTAGCTCCGTTATAATAAAGTGCAATTCAGATCGCACGGCGCTAGGCGAAAAGACGAAGTTGCTCTAACACCTTTAGGGAATGGGGAATTGGGTCCGCAAAAGGCCCGAGACCGCTCGGTAGGTAGTTATAGCGCGCAAGTACATGGAGTGACGGAGGCCTGTCATCACAAATTACGTATAGCGGCGGCGCCTAGACGGATGGCCCACTCGGAACTAAGCGCACTATTTTTACGCACACATTGATCATTGCGTTTACAGGCCGCTCGGACCACGCTCTATACAAGTTCGGACCACGTGCAGTCGTCGCTCTCGCGATTATTAACAAAGTATTGATGTTTGATGTGCTAAAAAAAATAGATAAGTGTGTTCTTATTATTGTTGTAGTGTATTTGGCTGTTTAAACACAACACAAAAATGACGATACACGTTTTTCAAGGAGTCAACCAAGTTTAGGTAGGTAGTTAATTTTCAAGGACGGCGGGAGTGGACTTTCTGGAAACTTTTTATTTTGTGGTTGCAGGCATCCTAGCGCTGACCCACTGCCGGTTTTTCGTGCTGGACGAGGCGGACATGCTGCTGAAGCAGGGGTTCGGCGAGCTGGTGGAGCGCATGCACCGGCTCATCCCCAAGATCACGGCCGACGGCCGCCGCCTGCAGATGGTCGTCTGCTCCGCCACGCTGCACGCCTTCGAAGTCAAGAAGATGGCGGTACGCGAAACTTTTACACAGTAGATCTCTACCAGAGAAGAAAATAACAGTACTAACCCGTACAGAAAGGACACTCACCAAACCCACGCCAAAATGAGTCCCCCGCCCGATATAGCGCCCCACGCCCCGCACCCCGCAGGCGCCGCGGGACTCCGCCGGTGGTGTCGGGCTGTCCGTCTGTTTGTCTGTGGCATCGTAGCTCCTAAACGGATGCGTCGATTTTGATCTAGTTTTTTTTTTGTTTGCAAGGTGTAACAATCGAGAGTGTTCTTAGTTATGACCCAAGAAAATATCTTCATTCTCTAATACATTTTCTGGTTGTTGAAAGAACCAAGCAACGGTTTTGTGGCAGGAGTTTAAAAAAAATATTATTGTCACAATTGTGTCGTGTTTTATTACGTTTTTATAGTAAATGGTAAAGGAACGTAAAGCGGAATGTAATCATTCGTACTACGCGACCAAAACAATTAAGCACATTTCAAACATGACGTCATGGCCGGTCACGGGGATTAGTGCTGGGTATAACGGCGAATATTGTACAAACCGCTTTCCTGTCATGCGCCTAATTGTTTTGGTCGAGTAGTATATTGTAGTAATGTTATGGGGTGATTGGTGTGTGTTTTAGGAGAAGCTGATGCACTTCCCGACGTGGGTGGACCTGAAGGGCGAGGACGCGGTGCCGGAGACGGTGCACCACGTGGTCGTCATCGCGGACCCGCAGAAGGACCGCCTCTGGGAGACGCTGCGACAGTACGTACACACACACACAGACACACACACACACACAACACACCACACACGTACATAGGAAATACATACTAATATTATAAATGCGAAAGTGTGTTTGTTTGTCTTTCCTTCACGCCCTAACTAAGCAACCAATCGACTTGATTTTCGGCATAGAGTTAGTTGAAAGGGTGGAGAGTAACATAGGCTACTTTTTACTGCGGAAAAATACCTCATTGCCACGGAAAATCTGTTAGCGCGGGCGGAGCCGCGGGGCGGAAAGATCATATATGTCTCCACCGAGGGGCTTGAACTTACCCTCAATGAACAGGACCACGCACACAACTTTGAATTATTTCAGAAACAATACATGTAACAACAGATAATTTCTTCCATCTATATCATCAAGTTTATTTACCGTGCCAAGTGTAATAGTGCGTTACTTCCCGTGTCCAGGCACGTGCAAACAGACGGCGTGCACGCGCGCGACAACATCCGCAGCGGCAACACCACGCCCGAGACGCTGTCCGAGGCCGTCAAGATACTCAAGGGAGAGTACGTGCTGCGCGCCATCCGCGAGCACAAGATGACGCAGGACAGGTCACACACTCCTCTCATTCCTCTACTCCTAGTACCATACTACAATGACAGCTATACTATACAACACCACGCCCGAGACGCTGTCCGAGGCCGTCAAGATACTCAAGGGAGAGTACGTGCTGCGCGCCATCCGCGAGCACAAGATGACGCAGGACAGGTCACACACTCCTCTCATTCCTCTACTCCTAGTACCATACTACAATGACAGCTATACTATACAACACCACGCCCGAGACGCTGTCCGAGGCCGTCAAGATACTCAAGGGAGAGTACGTGCTGCGCGCCATCCGCGAGCACAAGATGACGCAGGACAGGTCACACACTCCTCTCATTCCTCTACTCCTAGTACCATACTACAATGACAGCTATACTATACAACACCACGCCCGAGACGCTGTCCGAGGCCGTCAAGATACTCAAGGGAGAGTACGTGCTGCGCGCCATCCGCGAGCACAAGATGACGCAGGACAGGTCACACACTCCTCTCATTCCTCTACTCCTAGTACCATACTACAATGACAGCTATACTATACAACACTACGCCCGAGACGCTGTCCGAGGCCGTCAAGATACTCAAGGGAGAGTACGTGCTGCGCGCCATCCGCGAGCACAAGATGACGCAGGACAGGTCACACACTCCTCTCATTCCTCTACTCCTAGTACCATACTACAATGACAGCTATACTATACAACACCACGCCCGAGACGCTGTCCGAGGCCGTCAAGATACTCAAGGGAGAGTACGTGCTGCGCGCCATCCGCGAGCACAAGATGACGCAGGACAGGTCACACACTCCTCTCATTCCTCTACTCCTAGTACCATACTACAATGACAGCTATACTATACAACACCACGCCCGAGACGCTGTCCGAGGCCGTCAAGATACTCAAGGGAGAGTACGTGCTGCGCGCCATCCGCGAGCACAAGATGACGCAGGACAGGTCACACACTCCTCTCATTCCTCTACTCCTAGTACCATACTACAATGACAGCTATACTAAACAACACTACGCCCAACTGATAGTTGTATCTTACTTCAATTCTTAAAAAATCTGTGAATAATTTAGATCCTAATGAACCGACGTCAACAGATGCATAATCTTCTGCCGCACGAAGCTGGACTGCGACAACCTGGAGCGTTACCTGCGCTCGTTCGGCGGCGAGTTCTCGTGCGTGTGTCTGCACGGCGACCGCAAGCCGCACGAGCGTAAAGCCAACCTCGAGAAGTTCAAACAGGCGCAGGTCAAGTTCCTCATCTGCACCGACGTCGCCGCGCGCGGGCTCGACATCTCCGGCCTGCCCTACAGTCAGTATACTCACTCATACTATTCACACTGCAGTACTGTCGCGGACAGAAAATGTTTACCATAATAAGTAACACAATTGCATGCACACATTTTGAAATATCATTCGTTCGTTAAGACCACAGAACATTTAAAAGAGGTTAGAATGGCGATAATGCGCCGTCCGTATAGGGTTGCCAACCGTACTATAATATATAGTATTGTACTATATTTCGGGTCTGCGTACTATATACTGTTGAAGTAATATATAGTACGCAAAAATACTATATTTTCATACCGAAATCTAACAAACAAATTCTATTTTCTTTTTATTTATGAACGCGCTTTTACGTTAACTTTTGAGTGAAGCCACAGAATGTGAAGCAAGCATGTATCTGAAATCCAATCGTACCTATCTATAATCCTTTCTCTTTGGTTCTGAACTTGTCAATGTCAAATTGACAACATGAAAATACTTTGTTTGGTCAAAATACTATGTTGGATAGTGGGAATATTCAAAAGCGAAGCGCGGCTTTCCAACTTCTCTGGTTTAATCTTCTTTCTTTTACTTTTATAGTGGGACTTTGGTAATTATTTTCAATTAGATTTTATTCTTTTTTGAGTAGTTGTGGTACCTACTAAATAAACTAAATCGTCATGGAAGAAAGTGCTACTGATGACGAAAGTGTGTCAAGTTCAAATGCGCCGCTAACACCTATTAAAATGCGAAAAATACTCCAAAAATATTAACCTGGGTGGAAAAGCTTGCATGACTGAATTACTAAAGAAAAATCCCTATAGTGCAAAAATATATCTTTTATAAAAATGAATAAGTGGCAAATATACCATTGTCTATTTATTTATTATTCATTAAATACTATATTTTTTAGAAGTGTACTATATTTTTCTAATCAATTTAAAAAAAATACTATATTTCGCCGAAGATATGTTGGCAACCCTACGTCCGTATGAAATCCGGTGTCGCCGATTCCACCCCACCTTTCACCTCCACTACATCTGTACTTCAATAAAGATGAAGTTTACGCACATATTTGCAATTTCAAATCTAGCCAATCATAGCGCCGCTCAATCACGCGATTTCAAATGGAAACGAATCATAAGCATGCACGCATACCGATGTACATTTTTATAGCTATGTGTGAGTTAGACAGCGCGATCGCGTCTTTGCGTGGAGTATGAGCGTTTGCTCATAGTTTTAGCGCGCCGGCCCCGCCCACATCGCCTTTCTAACCTCTTTTAAATGTTCTGTGGTTAAGACCTTTAAGGATGTCAATATCCATGATTACGAACAACATTTACTATAAGACCTACTCCGAAATCACAACAAAATGCAATTATTTCATCCATTTTAGCCTGGTATATTTATTTGTTATTATTAGCAGTTTTTTTTTTTCGTTTTGGTCCTATAGTAAAATTTTCGTATTTATGGAAAGAATAATTCTCCAAAAGCTTTAAAACGAATGAAATTATGGTTTCGTACTTTTGATCTATAATAATAAAAGGTATAAAACTGATTTAGTTTTCCACAACTAAGTTGATAATAACTACGACGAACATATTTTGACTTTTTGCACCGATATCCGTACAACTACCGGTGTAACGGATACACTTGTGAACCTTTGGACGGTGTGTTCCAGTAATCAACGTGACGCTGCCGGATGAGAAATCTAACTACGTGCACCGCATCGGGCGCGTGGGCCGCGCGGACCGCATGGGGCTCGCCATCAGCATCGTCGCCTCCGTGCCAGAGAAGGTACTGCCACACAGCAAAAAATCAACGTTTACGAAAAAACCCTACAGACAGATGACTAGTTGTGCTAGTTACTATGATCACAGTAAAACCAGTAAGTTATCTTCATACAAACGTGCCGCTGTCGGTTTGAATGTGTGCGTCCGCGCCGCGCCGTGTAGGCACGCGCTGGCATAAAATAAGGGCAATAAGGGGGCGGCAGTATGGGGTAAATGCAAGCGTGTGCGTGACTACACGGCTCGCTCACATTCAAACCGATGCGGCCAGTTGGTATGGGGACAACTTACTGTTCTGAGTCTACTGTGCTATGGTGTAATGATGTGATGTGTGGTTGTCAGGTGTGGTACCACGGCGAGTGGTGCACGGCGCGCAACTCGTGCCGCAACACGAGCCTCATCGACGAGCGGCCGCGCGGCTGCTGCATGTGGTACAACGAGCCGCAGGTACACACACACACACACACACACACACACACACATATCCTACGCTTCATTCTTAACATTGCTATTTGCGCCTTCATACAACTCCCGAACAGAAAAAAAACATCGCCATATTGCGGACTTTCAATGGAACTACTAATTTTATAATGAAAATTGTTGCCAGAAACAAAGATATACCTACATGGCACCCCCAGAGCATGCTTATTTTTCTGGGGACAGGCTTTACTTTCCATACGTCGAATAGCCTAATACATGTTTGTGCAACAACGATGTTATGCGTATTGTTTTCTCCTGTCGCTTTTTTTTTAAATTGATTTAGGCTTGTGTCGATAAAGTACGATGCACAGATGTCTCCTGGCGCATTGTTGGACAGGCATATGGCAACTACCCCCCCAACATGAAAGTCGTAAATGCATAAAATTAAGATTTTCATCTTTCCATTAATTTTTGGAAAGACGTAAAAACTTCAATTAGCCAACCCATTTTTTTACGCTCAGAAAAGCTAAGCTAAGTTAAGCTATCTGTTATTGTTGTACAATACTTGGAAACACCTTTTTTTTGACGATCAAAAAAAGCTAAGCTAGCATCTGTTGTCTGGTTTTAATGTAACTAAAATAATGTTTGTTTAGTACTTGGCGGACATCGAGGATCACTTGAACATCACGATCCAGCAGATCGATCCGGACATGAAGGTGCCGTGCGACCAGTTCGACGGCAAGGTGGTCTACGGCCAGAAGAGGAAGCACGCCGGCACCGACTACCAGGTTTGGAACACTACACCTCTACCACAGAAGAAAATAATAGTACTACCCGTACAGACAGGACACTCACCCCCCCGCGCCAAAATGAGTTTCTGCACGATATAGCGCCCCACGCCCCGCACCCCGCAGGCACCGCGGGACTCCGCCGGTGGTGTTCGGGGGTGTTTTACATAGCGCCTAGCGCCACCGACTTGTAGTTGATATTCAAAAAGAAATAGCTTGTCAAAACGCGTTTTCTGTATGGAGTGACCGCCCAGTGCCTCTACAATACTTCAGGCTTCTACTAAAGCCTGACCAAAGAAATAAATAACCTGCTCTGAGGGCGCCACTTGTATATTTTTACGACTATGGCAACAATTTCCCTTATAAAATTAGTTCCATTGAAATTCCGCAATATGGCGAGGTTTCTTATTTCTTTGGTCGGGCTTTACCTAACTCGCAGGATGCTCGTAAAGCTATCTAACGCGACATAATAATAACCATAATAACTACAGCGAAATTGATACTTTATATCAACAGTAATTTGACCAACAGTCATAATGTCTACGCCGTTTGACCAACAGCTTATTCAACCAATGGATCAAAATACCAACAGCTCATAAAAACAATAGTTTGTTTGATCAGTGATTCAAAATACCAACACAATAAATTCACGTGCATTAGATAAAATAAATAAATAAAATATGTAGGGACACCTTATACACGACCATCTGACCCAAAACTAGGCTGAGCCTGTATGTGCTATGGCTGTCAGATAAATATACAACATCCAGACACAAGTCAAACACAAGTGCTCATCACACGAATGTTTGTCCTGGGCAGGATCCGAACCCGCGACCCTGAGCTTCGAAAGTAGTTGTACTTTTTTTGTACCAAATGACTACCAACGAGGATACAGCCGTCAAGATTTGTTTTGTGTTTTTATATTAATTTTTAATTTTAATATGAAAGCTAGTCCGCTGAAAGCTTGCTTGTTACGTCGATTGTTCGTCACAAGGATTGTCAATAAAAAAAATTACGTTACATTGCATAAATTCATGGACCAAGGATTTAAATGAACACGGCTAAAAAAGGAACCAAATACCTACGTTCATAAATCTTGTCAAACTGTACTAACATTTAGATTACTTTACCATACTTTACCTACATAAATGTTAACAGATGGCGCCGCTAACTTATGTTGGTTATTAAAGCTACAATTTAAATAACTCGTAAAAATATTAAAAATGTAATTAAATACTTACTAGTAATAATAATACTCATTAGACTTTAGAATTGTTTTGAACAAGCTTTTGATATTTTGTCTTTTTTTTGTTATGTTTCGTGATCGAGGGTAGGTAGCTTAATTTTTATTTAAAAGGTATTTATGAATAATTGTCAGTTCATAAAACAGGTCTGTTTGTGTTTCGAGTCGACATCTGTTAAAATGATCCGTGCAAAATTCATTAAATCACAAAAAAGACAACACTTATTGGAAGTCAATGGATATCTGTTTGCGAAAAACAACGCCCGCGAAAACGTGACTTACTGGAAATGTATGCCTTATTGCTACACTACTCTTGCAGCTAAATTATGTGATAAAATCTTTTTATAATGGCATAATTTAAAGTATCCGCACACATTCAGCACCTCTGACTGACACATATCAGACACACAAACACACTGACATGCACGCACTAAACCTAACAAACAAATATTATACTAAAAAAGTAAAATAAAAAAATCTAAAAACCCGACTGCTTAAAAGCTAACTAAAAAGATGAAAACAAGATGATGTAGGAACTAAAATAAAAAAATAAAATAAAATAAATAAATAAGAAGATACACACACACACACACACGCACACACACACACACACACACACATACACACACACACACATACATAAATACACACATACATACATACACATAGACATACATACATACACAGATACAATACACGTGAAAAACATAACCCTTCCTTTGTAGTCGAGTAAAAAAGCTTTATTATCGAGTGGGTTTCAAGGTTAACCTACCTCACAAACCCTGGTGTCAATCTGCGGTATACGGTTTCGTTGGTATTTTGAATCACTGTCAAACAAACTATTGTTTTTATGAGCTGTTGGTATTTTGATCCATTGGTTTAATAAGCTGTTGGTCAAACGGCGTAGACATTATGACTGTTGGTCAAATTACTGTTGATATAAAGTATCAATTTCAACTACAGCTGTCGCGTTTGACAGTTTCTCGTGCGTTACGTAGTAAGCTTGCTGGTTATATATAGTTTTAAGTACTAAACTAGTAAAAGATAAGCGGCAATAGATGCCGTATCTTGAAATCCATATAAAATCTCGTTTACACTGCACTGTCGATGTGTCTTGTCGCTGTCGTTTGAGAGCGCTTATTTTGTTGATTATTATTATAGATTACTATTACAAGTGGTTTCAACCGTTTTTTTTTATTATTATTCGTTCAAATACGTGCTTAGATTTGAACCTAAATTCTATATAGGTGAGCCCCACGGGTTTTTCTATCCCTACTACAGTCCTGTATGAATGTGTATAATGTATGATATGGACGTTGTTACCAGGACCACGTGAGCCAGATGGCGCCAGTGGTGCGCTCGCTCCGAGAGCTCGAGTCGCAGGCGCAGCTCTACTACCTCCGGCTACACCATAACATTGCCGTGGCGTAATCTCTTTTTAATTACTAAGTTTATTTATAAATTCACTACTAATAATTTATAATTATTGCAAATACAGACTGAGAAGTTATAACTCGTAGTTTTATTATTATTCAGGTGCTTAAAATAAAATCAACATTCAAAGTTCATTATTTTAATATTCACTCAATTCTCAATCACTACAGATTATCATTAGGGCAGTGCATGGCGGCCCAAATTCCAAAATAAATATTAAGTCTCTTGACATCGCTATGTAGGAAAATAGCCGTACAATACTGGTTTAATCGCTATATTGTAAATATTCTATAGTATAGATCCTTTCCACTGCAATTCCCATTCATGTTAACGCAGGTGAGCGCATATAAAGGTCGATTCACACCGAGAGAGCGGTCAAGTCATGTTACTACCACAAATTACAAAAATGTCTTATATTCCATATTACTACTACTGGTCTACAGAGAAATGGCTTGTTTTTATACACCTATCGCTGCCTTTTCAACCTGAACCGACCTTATTGCGAACATTAAATTACAGTTCATAACGCAAATTAGTTAGCTTCAAAGGCTAATTAATATACTAGTACTTCTTGGGTTATTTAAAAATATTATTACAATTAATTCGTTTTAAGTTTTTAAATACAAAAATACGTTACAAATTATTTGTTTAAACAGCTGATGATGTTAACAAAGGAACTCAATACATCTTTCATTATATCCTGCAGTATAAACCTACCAACGACATTTCATTTTACTTTGTAATTTAATTACATATTAATAAAATAGTAACTTACTCTAGCAAATTATTAATAATAAAAAGCAGTAAACAAACACATTTGGTCATGTACCTAATTTGTATAAATTCTAATTAAATGTTATTACAAAAATCCAAATAAAAACAAACCATTACTTGTGATTGAGCACAACAGACGTAAAATTATAATTTTAAAGGTGAAAACGCAGTATAGCGACATTAGCGACACTGCAGCGAAGAGGCGTCATCGGAGCGGCGCGTCAAGAAAAATATTCTTGCCACTGTTTCTTATGAATGAATAGTGTATAAGCGTAGTGAGTTTTATTTAATTCATACGACGCGCCTCTCCGCTGCTGCAGTGTAGCTCTAGTGCGTTTTCACCTTAATATTTAGATAATAATTATCAAACAAATGCATAATAACTATCTACAATAAACAACTTATCTGAAAGTTGTTCCGAATAATTCATAAATCGTTCAGATGTTCTGATTATTATCTTTCTTGCAGATACTTGCAATGGCTGTGCGAGAGCTTATCGACGACGAGTTTGTGTGATGAAACAATCACGCTATTTTTAATTTTTATTAGTAAAGATATGAAGCCACGGAGTAAATAAGTAACTAGATAGGATAAGATACCACACATGGAGTTGATAAGGGATAGGAACTACGGAAAGCAATACTATTCATAGCATTGTGATGTTGCTGGGTTTATAGATTTCGATTTATAAATAAAGGAAGATTTTTTGTTATAGTTAAATAGAAATTTGATTGATTAATCCATTATTATGTTGATGTTAATAATCGTGTTGAAAAAATCTATAAAGTTAGCAACATCGACTTACACTAAATTATTACTTTACACAAAGTGCACGATTGGTAAATTAACATTTTTTTTTTTTTTATAATCCGATGTAAACTTTATGGTTTCTGTGAGCTTAATGCAATTCGCGTTGCATTAAACTGCAGTTGCATCCGGAGTCATAAAGCCTCTGTCACACACAGCGAATAGTCGCTACGATTGCATTCGCTGCGACTAAAAAGGAACACGGTCAGTTTGGAATTTGCAGCTAATAGCCCTGTCACACTGAGCGAATGCTCGCTGCGAGTGCCAATTCGCAGTTCGCAATTCGCGATTAATCGGCGAGAATCGAGGCTTAAGAGGCGAGTATCTACTGTTGCACTTGTATGTCAAAGCACTCGTTAAATCTTGCTGGAATATAAATAAAATCTGAAAATCTAGCAAAGTGCGAACAGAAAGTAACGGTTAAAATGCCGGTATAATCTGCAAAAGGAATATTCGCTTCGTATGACTCCAGCAGACACACTTCACAGCGGCAGCTATTAAGTTTGCTTCGCACTATATAAGGTTTGACAAACGTGAATGGTTTGAATATTAGACATAGAACAAAATATAGGTATACGTTAACTGCCTTCCGAGCAAGTAGCGAACGTTCAATGCGAGGACGGCTTTTACGCGGTTAAAATACATCGACGCAATACGCACCACGCCACAAACAGCTGCTCTCCAGCTCATCGTTCCAAAATATAAAGAAAAAATGGTCTCTGATATTATTTGGATGAACCCGAAAAGTCGTTCACTAGTCTATTACATTTATTTCTATCTATTTACACGCGATCTTTCGAAATCAGTCAAAAAGTCTAAAATCACTTATTTCATCATTAAGGCAAACTTACATTTTTGTTCCCGAAATTCTTTCGGCACAAGGATTTGTGACAATGATTTTAAATTTTTTCACATTAATTACGAAACACCCTGTAAACTATTTTGTTCAGCGAATGGCAAACCTTTTATTTATTAAATATTAATTATTATCATATAACAACTTCGATAGTAAATATTTATATACTAGGTGATTTCGGCTATTTAACCAGCTGTATTAACTTACTTTAATATTATGCTAGATACATGTATAAAACCTTAAGTCATAATAATTTTCTATTTCGATACTTAGGTGTCCCGGTGGCTAATGGCTGCCTGAATACTAGTGTTCGAGAGGATCCATCTTAAAGCAATGACATGGCGCCTCCACCGGGAACACTAAAAGACACACTTTATTTGCTCAGGGCAGTAATGAATCCTTACTTGAGTAACAAGTCAAAAAAGAGCGCACGTCTAGAAAAGAGGATATTTTAGAAATCGATAGTTATATTTGAGTTTTAACAGATAAGGATACTAAAAAGACTAGAGCTTTTAGCATTGAATGGATTGCACACAATTTCACACTCTTAATTAACTTGTTATACTCATACAAACACATAGGATAGCAGTCTATCACACAAATGCTTCTAATCATTATTCCAACTCACATCAATTTTAAGTCAATGATATTCGTTCAATACGAGGAAATGCAAGGAGATCTAATGTTTGTTTGTATTGCTTTCTCACCTTAAAAATATTGAACAATCTTATTACAATGATGAACTCCTTGATTGTATGTACAATGTACAATCTCATTTTTATATTATTTATTTGTTAGCTTAGTTCATAAAAAATAAATAGTACTCTAACACGGAACAATTTTTGGTTATTTCTCTATAGATGGATTTTAATGAAAACATGAAATGTAATAATAAATTACAACAAACAATACTAATTTTGATTGAGTTTACTAATGAAAAAAAAACAGAAAAACTTGTGATGATTTTGCACATAATTATTGGTCAGTACACGAAGTTATGATATGAGTATGTATGGTGTCTGATGCTGTATGAAAATTGTTACTATTTGATCCGAGTTCGGTGGGCAGAGGTTGGATTCTATTGGCATATATTTATTTCTAAGGGGCAATAGGTATTGAAGTTCGAGATTTATTTACCAATATAGTTCAATGTATGTAACAAACAAATCCAATGAACAACTTTCCTACCGCACGTCTCTCTGTTTGCTTACTATCAAAATTACAATCATCATCAACAAATTACAATAGAGATAAATAATTAAGTATTCGAGTTCGTTTCATGAACATGCGTATTTCTAGTCATAGTTTTAGACTTCAGGGCACGGCCGTCCGGCACTGGAGCGCCCGATTGGTTCACGCACCGCACCGCAACGCGATGATAACTAACCGGCGCTTATCTAGTTGTGGTCCAACTAGTAAACTTTTGGAAACATCATATATTTACGTAGCCAAGATTTAGCTTCTCTGGCAAATATTTTCCCTATATCAAAAGCTCTTCAGCGAGCCACTTTGATATACCATAAAAGGCATCTTCACAGCACTTGTACATTCAAAACACCCGAGATGAATACGGGGAATACTGATATGAACGCAACCATTTTGCGTTTCAACGATGTTCATTAATTAATCATTTGTATGTAATGAAATCATCCCACATTCGTATACTAGCAGTTTAACAAAACATACTCCATCGATTCTCACTATTCGAGCTTTGCAAAGTTCCGACAAACTTTTCTTGGTATCAGTTTTATAAACCGTGCGCATTGATTATAAAAGTATTATTTTTACATCAACCGCCGAAATCTTCCTTACAAGAGGGCAAAAGGCAGTTTTTAATTAACATTCCACCCTGTCCACTTACCACTATAGTGTTAGGCCACTTGTCTCACTACGTAACGAACATACAGTTATAATGTCCAAACTTGAAAAATATCTTTTGTAACAAACTTAGTCTTAAATAAAATAGGCTAAATCAATAAATAATCCTTAGTCCAACTGAGATTTCTGGAAGCGTACCTGTAAACAACATTGACCTGGATTAGATTGGAGCGTCACGCTTGTTATCCGGCGGCGCGACGTGACGCGACGCCGCGCTGCCACTCAGACGAGATAGGTATTATGAAATCGCTGCATCCGCGAGCCCGCCACTACATTGTTGGGTTGCATAACGATTAACATTGTCTCGACGTCCGGCTTTCAAGGCATTTTGCAATGTAGCTGTTTGTTTACTTTTGATTTTAAATAATTGAAAATATAGATGCATTGGATTAGTTCTCTTATTAGATCTCCCGTTACACAAATGCCAGTCCCGCGTATACAATATCTTGTATCAATCGAAATTATTATGCCGGGTTTACATGCTTGCCGTGGCTTGCCAAGCCTACGGGACGCAATGATGCGTTAGAATGAGATACAAATACACCACGCTCACTGTTGCTCATGACTGCGTCCCATAGGCTTGGCAAGCGTATAAACCCGGCATAACATTTTGTTTTTATTATCGTGTTCGATTTAAGGTCATCGACTGACCTTTTTAACCGTGGTGATAAGAGTTGTTGAATCGCCTGGCTTCTGATATGGCTCAAATATTAAACAAGTACCTTTAGTTGATCTCTTAATTGAGAAAAACAAAGCGAACAAACAGCAAACGTTCCACTTAGAAATTCAGTCATGATTCGAATATTGTTCGGTTTAGCCTGTTATGACGTCATTCAACTCGGGGGTCCCCGAAACAATAATTCCTGCAGGACGCTATTTAAGTTCGTTAACAGCTCATGTATGTCCCCACAGAGGGGCTCGAGCCTACCCTGAAATCAGAGTGAATAGGCCTTAGTCGACCATGCTGGCCCAGTGCCGGTTGGTCAACTTCATACACAACCTATGAATTACTTCGCAGGTGTGTGCAGGTTTCGTCACGATGTTTTTCTTCACCGTAAGAACGTCGAATAAACTTATTTAAGTAATTGCAAATAACTTCACGTATTAATCTTATAATGGAACAATTTGATCATTAACCACGTAAATATAATTCGCAAACGATCAGTTCGTGTTAGGCGGCCATCACACGGTCAGTCCAGATCGAGATCCGTTGATCGTAGTCAGTGATCTTGACTGTGCAATGTGTCGGATTCAAGTCCGGTGAAGCTTGATTCGTCTACTTTGCGAAACAAGCATAGGACAATTGAAAAAAAAGTGTCGGATTGACGGTTCGCGACGATTCCTGTAGTAGCACAGTAAAACCAGTAAGTTATCTTCATAAAAACGTGCCGCTATCGGCTTGAATGTGTGCGAACGTGCCGCGCGCCGTGTAGGCACGTGCTGGCACGCACACACTAGCATAAAATAAGGTGGAATAAGGGGGCGGCAGTATGGGCTAAGAGCGTCGGTGTTCAAGTGGCTAGGGCCGTTGACTTCCATTCTGAAGTTCGCGGGTTCGAACCTCAGCACGTACCAATGTGTTTTCGATTTTCGAATTCATATACGTACGTTTATTCGACGCTCTTACGGTGAAGGAAAACATCGTGAGGAAACCTGCACACACTTGCGAAGTAATGCAAGGGTTGTGTGTGAAGTTGACCAATCCGCACTGGGCCAGCGTGGTCAACTACGGCCTATTCACCCTGATTCCAGGGTAGGCTCGAGCCCATCGGTGGGGCCATATGAGCTGTTAATGGGTATGGGCTAAATGCAAGCGTGTGCCTACACGGCGCGCTCACATTCAAACCGATGCGGGCAGCCGGTATGGAGATAACTAAGGCACCTATTTCACTTGCGACGAAGACAAAAGACGCAGTTATGCGTTAGAATGAGATACAAATACTCCGCGTTCACTCTTGCGCATAACTGCGTCCCTTTCGCCTTTGTCGCTGTCGCCATTGAAATACCTGCCTTACTGTTCTGAGTGTAGTGTGTTAACACTTTGACTGTCCATGCATTACATGTAAAATGCACTGATGTTCTTGCTTGATACGTCCGTGCATTACATAATGCATTAGTGTAGTTATCATTCTATAAATAATATCTCAACGGAATAAAGAGATGTAATAAGAAACTGAATTGGAATAATAGACGGATTAAAAATCTGAAGAAATGGCATACAGCTACCAATAAATTATAACCAAGAAACAATTATCCTTGGAACAATATTTTACAAGTATATCACTACGTTGGACATTTTGTGATAGGGAAGAAAATATGCTTTGGACAGTTAAAGTGTTAGGCGTTGTCCTAATAGAACGCGATTACGCGATCATCGCAAGTTCGCGCGAATTTTACTCGTACGAACGCGCGATCAAACATATTGAAGTCGAATAGGTGTCCTAATAGACGATCGCGCGATTGAACGATTTCTTCATACATTTGACAATCGCGCGATCGTGCGTTCGCGCGATGATCGCGTATTCGCGTTCTATTAGGACGGACAACGCCTCAGTAGTGTCGGTGTCTCACCCAGGTCAGAGCGCCAGCCAGGGATGGTGCTGCAGCGACTCCTTGGAGCGGTCCCCGTAGTCGTAAGTGAGCTCGTCGCCGGGCGCGATGTCCTGCGCCGCGAGCAGCACGAGCCGCGGCCCGTCCACCCACAGCGCCTTGGTGGCCAGGTTGCCGCTGCGCGAGTGGTTCACCAGCCGCCCCAGGCGACCTGACTCCGCCGTCGCGTCGATGCTACACAATACAACGTACCTTATTATGTGTACCATTACGGTCGGACTAGGGATAACTTATACCGATGGGGTTTCATAGGGGACTCTAACTTGGAGTGTAGGTGTGGTATGGTTCCCCAGAAAATGGACCATCTCATTAGCTGCCCATCTTGTCCTGTCACCTGTACGCGAGAGGACTTGATGAAGGCTACTGACGACGCTATTCGTGTGGCTGGTTTTTGGGCCGAGACTGTCTGAGTTTGCTGTCGACTCGAAAAGAAGAAGATGTGTACCATGGTCTAACAAAACAAAGTCTTCCATTCGGACTGACGTGACTGACGCAAGCCTACGTCATTTTGCGCTGTTCATCCTTGTCTATCCTTGTCTATAATTTGTTAATAGACAAGTGACTGATACCACGTGACTGACACAAGCCTACGTCATTTTGCGCTGTTCATCCTTGTAAGCTTGTGTCAGTCACGTGATCCGAATGGAAGACTTAGTTTTCTTAGACCATGATGTGTACTAAGCGCGGAAGCCTCAATCAAATAATACTGACAAATTGTAGTGTGCAAATTACCTTACGTATTTAATTTTATTATTATTAGAATAGTTGTCCGCCTGTGGACTCAGTTTCAGGGTAACAAAAGGCTTGGAATAACCAAATCTGTATATAATTTTTCAGTACCGCACTATAATAAAATCAGAAAGAACTTTTCATTTACAAAAATTATAAACAGGATCGATTGATACACATGGCAAAGCATTCAGAAAAGCACAGATCGTGGTCAGATATTATGTTTACACTAGTTACCCGGCTACGCCCGCTTTGTTTTTTGACTTATCCGTGCAGTTTCCCGTAGGAATGAGATATTTTCCCGCGAAGATGTATATAAGATACCATGATGACCAGGGATATAAGATACCACCATTCAAAATTTAATTTAAATCGGTCCAACAGTTTCGGAGATTAGCCCGTACAAACAGACAGAGAACCAAAAATTTTGAAAAAAATCTTGATATATTCTATCTATATCACTTCTTACGCATTGACTCGACTTTTACAATTTTTTTTTTCTATGAACAGGTTTTCGTCCTCTACATTTTTATTATATAGAAAGACTAAAAGGATATATACAAAAATATAATCATATTAATCATTATACCAGAAGTTGCGCAAACAGATGGCCGACCCCTTAGTGTAATAATATACAATAACATGATGTATTAAAAGAATCAGGCGATATTGCTTGTATTCTAGTCCACGGACCGTGGGTAACTTATCATTGCGACACATCTAGTAGGTAATTGTTTTGCTCACTAGTAAGCGTTTTATACGGACTACTGCAATCGTGCATTTCATTGAATGGAATCTCATTAAGATAAGAATCAACAGCTTTGCAACTCGTTGAACAAGGTTTTAAACAATGTTATTTTTTAAATAGATTGTAATATGTAAGATCATTTCACAAAATCAGTATGAGCGGGAGAGCAAAGTGAAGAACAACACGTGCTTTTAGGATTAAATAAAATCAACAAATAATTGCATCCTTATGGACCACAGCAATATTGAAAGCTTTTAACAAACGTTCACCAGAGTAATTCGATCTAATGAAGGTCTCGTCGTTCTCTAAATTCTACACGGTCAAAGGCTAATTTACACTGGGGTAACATTGTGCGGCATTGCGGCATTCCACAAGCCCGCATAGTGTAAAAATTAAAAATGCTGCACATTGTGGCACGCTTCCGCTGGTTGTATCGGAATACGATGGAATCCTTGCAACATGTTTGGTGCGGCAAAACAAGAGCGTTGCCAGAATGTTATTTGTAGCAAGCGACACTGTTGCATGGGGCTAGAGACGCGCCTGGAAATCGATAAGAGGCAGATCATCCGCGCTAGATCCAACACTGATGTCCACCATGATCCTCTATAGTCTATTCTATGATACTCTATTTGATAAGGGACAGACCTCAAATAAGAGACAGATGATATTGTCCTGTAATATTACAATCCGTCAAGGATTTAATTAAATAAACGTGGATGACGGTGCGGCTCGCTAAACCTACAACAGTCTTTCAAAACTAACGTTTTGCATGTCTTCTGCGTTATTCCTTTTTTGGCTACATTAATTTATACTTGCCACATAATATTCGTACTTATTTTTGGTTTTCTGTGTTTTGCGACGACGCCCTACAAATGAAATATTATCATCTTTTAAGTTGACACAAAAGAGGAGAAGAAATAATCATCTCACCAGTACTGCTGGTCCTGCAGGCGGAAGTAGTACATGTAGCAGCCGGCGTCGGGGTCCAGCGCGTACTGGCGCTCCCGCTCGCGCGCCTCCGCCACGCCCACCAGCTCGCCCGCGTACTCCACCACGAACTGGCCGCGGCCGAACGCGCGCGTCGCCACCACCCCGCGACCCTTACCCTCGAAGTACGCCACCTGCAAACCACAACCACTATACAGTCCGTCCAAAAAGAGTAGAAATTAAAAAGTAGCAACACCACAATGTCGTCCCTTTCCAACCAAGATATGGTGAAAATGAGACGGCACTACGATGTTGTTGGACAGACTGTACACCTGCAAACCTGCCACTTCTGATCAAACTAACATCGCATCACCTCTTTAATTTGTTGATTTTTACTTGTTCATTAGTGTGAGACGAGAGCCCGTCTCGGTATGAGAAACACTTTTTAAAATGATGTCATTAAGTGTTGAATGTTATTTGACTTTGACTTTAGACATGCACTATTTACAGTCCATCTAGAAATGAGCTTTAATTTTATTATATATATATAGATTTACTTTATTATATAGAAATAGTACAAAGAAAATGATAATTAAACTGATATCACAGTGTTGCTAATTTTTACTCTCTTTTTAGAGATGTGAGATGTGTTTACAATACTGACTGACAGACAAGCGAGCGATTACGTGCCATATACATACAATTAGTATTTGTCTCTACGAATCCCAGAAATCTAGTTCCGATGTAGCAGTAGTACAGTTTGTTAAAAGTTAACTTACGCTCATGTCCGATTCAGTTTCGAAACGATTTTTCTGGAGTTTGGATCGGGTATATTGCTTTGAAACGTAAAAAAATTTACTACGTTATAAAAGTAAAACATGTTCTTGATATATTTCGTCTTGATTATTACATACTACTTAGTGATAGATAAGTATCTTTTTGTACAACATTGACCAGATCTTTATCAATGTACTACACATTATGTAATGTGATTTTACATTCCATTCAAACATAGCAAACATTATCTTTTTATATCTGACAACCATCAATCATTGGCAATGATTCATTGCTAAGTTACGAAATACTGAAATAAAGTACACTTACTGCTAGTCCATCTTCTCTCTGTTCTCTGACAGCCCGCTCTAAATCTCTCATTTTCTCTGCCATCACACATTTCGAAGTCTTTCTGACGCTGCGTCTAACCGGAAAGTACTCAGTCAACTTATGATTAGCATTTCCGTTTGTAACTTTAGCTTCTACTTTGACAGTCTTTTCTATGGGTGGAGGCGATGGCGTCGTTGGAGGAGTGGGTGGCTCGACTTTCGGGCTTTTGAGTTCTTCCTTGAAGTATTCCGTGAGTTTGTGGCTCTCAGCGGCGCGGGTGGCTGCCCTGGCAGTTCGCGACCGCAGCGCGTGACCGTTCGTCATGTTGGCAAATCCGTTACTAGTCTTCAATGGCTTGGATCTAAGCGTGATCTTGGCTGGTTTTTCAACCTTCACTGCATTTTCAGTCTTTAGCTGTGGTGAAGCTATAATCCTACAAAATTCAAGAGAGTTTATAAGAAGTACTATTTCAATTAATAAATGTGTGTCTGCTAATTATTATAAATAATTCTAGAAAAATTATCTAGTTATTGTCATGGATATGCACATGATTAGGCTGTAGGTCACTAAGTTAAAGTTGTTTAAAATAAGATAACAGATAGATAAATAGATAAATAATAGGATAAAAGAATAAGAGTAGAAGGTATTTAAGGTTATAGCTTTTGCAAGAGGAATGATAAAGTTAATATATTTAAGCTGCCATGGAAAAGGAAACATACTTGTTCAAAACTGCTACCTAATCTAACACCATAAAATTTGCCACACTTCAAGAACATGGTGTATAAGTTACAGTGATGAAATATGATTATGTATGATGGATATATACCTAGCTTTACTGAACCTGCTGTATCTTGCCTAAAGCCTTGGTCATATTTAGCATATTATTATAGTACTCTGCAATTTAATTTGCTTCAAAGAAAAATGAACATGGTCAGTATTGAATCTGCACCGAAAAGCCCTCTCACACGACTAATCGATGTGTGTGACCGAGGCTTTAGAAATTCGCGACAAAGTGATTGTAGGAAACGTGGGAAAATCAAGCAGCAGTTACCTGCGCTTTCTATAGTTGCGTGTGGGTCTCACCGCCTGGTCCTCGCACAGTTCAATGCGGTGCGGAGTCTTCACACCTTCCTGGCCCGCCATCAAGCTACTGGCTGGAAACCAGGGATCCAGTAACAATCAAACCAAATCATTATTATACTACCTAACTATTCTTTCAAATGCAGTATGTCAGCTTTTTTATAAGAAACATCAGTTGAAGAGCACATAATGTTAGAAATATTGGAAAAATACTGTTAAAAATTGATGTAGAAAGCAGCATAGGACTGTGAAAGTAATTATACACTATTATTTATTTTTTATTCTTAATCCATACTGTAGCTCCCTGAACTTGACTCTGAACAGTTCATTTGTTAGATGTACTGTACATGTGAGCCTGAATTCACAGATGCTGACTGTACCTATTCATTTGTTTATTTGTATTAGTTTATTCTTTTTATAGAATTTCATTAGTCAGCCAGACACGATTTATTTTCTTTAAACTTTATATTAATGCATTACAAACAGCACCCTTAAATATTATTTTTTAAACGGGATGGTTCTGCAGAAACCTTGCACAATCAATGCAACTAATAATATAAACTCTTATCTATTTTATGCTTAAATGTAGGTCTTTATAACTTTTTCTGTGGGTTTAATATTAATCTTGTGTTGTCTTTCTTGTTTTAGATCCGGAAACCGATCATTTGTTTTTAAAAAAATAATAATAATAATAATACCTACCTGACTGTACCTATTCATTTGTTTATTTGTATTAGTTTATTCTTTTTATAGAATTTCATTAGTCAGCCAGACACGATTTATTCTCTTTAAACTTTATATTAATGCATTACAAACAGCACCCTTAAATATTATTTTTTAAACGGGATGGTTCTGCAGAAACCTTGCACAATCAATGCAACTAATAATATAAACTCTTATCTATTTTATGCTTAAATGTAGGTATCTTTATAACTTTTTCTGTGGGTTTAATATTAATCTTGTGTTGTCTTTCTTGTTTTAGATCCGGAAACCGATCATTTGTTAAAAAAAACAAAAAATAATAATAATTAACGTGCACTATTCATACCCTGACACTGGCAGAATTGTCTTTGGACAGAAGCCAAAAACACAAATATTGAATTAAATTGAATTACATTACTTATTCATTTATAAGCAAATCATAAACCATGACATATCACTAATATTACTTAAATCAAAAGCATATTTACAAAACACATTTTCTGCTGGAATTCTTCACCATTACCAAGCAATATACATAAATGAATAGATAATAATATATTGTTGTTGCAAATTTAAAACCTCCCCATGTGTGGTTTTTGATGAAAATCGGTTCTTCATATATCTGGTTACAAAAAATTGGCTCCTACTTTATAAAAAAACTCTGATGTGCATATCTCAATGTTTAAATGTCTTATGACATAATGTTCGTTTAAATGTCAGACATAATGTTATAATATCCTATGTGTCAAGTTACATTTATTGATAATTATTATGCACATACGTGGTTTTAATGTAGACATCTTTTGGCTGAGATGATGTGCACTGATGTCACATAGAGTTCAAAAATATTCAAAATATTGCAATTGGAAAGCTCCCATGTGTTCGAGTGACTATCAAAAAAACTACTATGTGACAAACATTTTGCAACTAAATACTACTATGTGCATGCACGCAAAATAGGCGCGCTTGACGTCGAGTTGCGGAAAATTATCCCGTTGAACTAACTAACTAACTAAGTACTATGATCTCACCATCCTAATTAACGGTAAGACGGCAGGAATTGTCTGTGATCTCGCACAGAGTGCCATTCGTATAGTGGAGGCATGGTGCGCTGATTTCGACCTATCCGTCAATCCTACAAAAACTCAGCTCGTGATGTTCACACTGAAGCGGGTGCTGGGCAACTACAGGCTGCCGCGGCTGCTCGGCACGGAGCTTCAACTATCAAGAGAGGTAAAATATCTAGGTGTTATCCTGGACAACAAGCTTACCTGGAACAGTCACATAGACAACAAAATAACAAGGGCAAGTGTCACCTTCTGGCAGTGCCGCAGGATGATAGGTAAAAAATGGGGACTCACTCCAAAGGTCATACTGTGGCTATACAGGACTGTGATCAGGCCAATGTTTTGCTATGGCGCGCTAGTGTGGTGGACTAAGTGTGACCAGACAACTGTCATCAACAAACTACAACGATTCCAGAGACTGGCGTGCATGGCCATCACGGGCTGCATGAGGACCACTCCGACTGCGGCCCTAGAGGCCATGCTAGGACTACCCCCGCTGCACCTGTTCATCAGACAGGAGGCGGCCTCCACTGCGGTACGTCTGAAGTCGCTAATGCTATGGTGCAACAAGAAGATCCCACATACGAGGATCCTCGACGAAGCCACTGAGGACCAACCATTACTCATGGCCCCTATTGACAGGATCCCCAAACAGTATGTATTTGAAAAAAAGTACAAAATACAGCTCTTTGAAGATCAAAACTACGAGGGTCTAAACCTCACAGACCTCAGAATCTTCACGGATGGCTCCAAAACACAGGAAGGTACCGGCGCTGGGGTCTTCTCAGAGGACCTTCACATACAGATCTCTGCACCACTAGGTATACACAACACAGTCTTCCAGGCGGAGTGTCTAGGCATTTCACTGGCTGTGAGGTCAGTGCTGTCCAGAGATGTGAAGGATCAATCCATCCGAATCCTGTCGGACAGTATGTCAGTTCTACAAGCCCTGAATAGCTGTATCTACACATCAGGACTTATTTACGAGTGCCACCTTGGAATTATGGAGGTATGTCGAAACAACCACGTAACATTACAGTGGATCAAAGGACACAGCGGCTCTCGAGGCAACGATGCAGCGGACGAGCTAGCAAGAAGGGGATCAGATCTGGCAGTTCTAGGTCCAGAGCCCATAATACCCATTCCCTCAGGTCAACTACGCAAAATGCTGAGGGATCGCACGAGGGAACAGCATGGCATCTACTGGGCTGAACATCGAGACTGTAGGCAAGCAAAGGAGGCTCTGCCGGTAATAGACCACCGGCTAACCCGGACCCTGCTCAGTCTGAGGAAAGCCCAACTACGGACCGTAACCAGCGTCATAACAGGTCATGGTTCTTTTAACAAACATCTGTTTACTTTAGGTGTCACGGACAGTCCACTGTGCAGAGGATGCATGGAGACAGAAGAGACGGCGGCCCACGTGCTTTTGGAGTGCCGGGAAACAGCCACATACCGGGCTAAACACCTCGGTACACCTCGGTCGATCCCCGAGGCCCTCAGGGAGGTCAAAGGCCTGCTGAGGTTCTTCGAGGAGATAGGGTGGCTCGAGTAGCGATCCCACCCATACGCAAAAAAGGCGCATTAGACGTCGAGTTGCGGAAATCAGCCCGTTCTTACCATTACCATTACCATTACTATGTGCATGAGAAAAAATGCTTTACCGTTTAAACCATTTTTCATAGTGTCATTAATTCATTCTCAACTACCTTATAAAGAAAAAACATTTCCATAGACTTTTATTACAAGAGAACATTATTTTAGCTTTTCTCGTAATGTTGTATTTTACACATGGGATATTTTGAATTTGCAAAGACGATATGCTCCAGAATCTTACTCCATTTTTTTTATAATAAGAAAATAAATAATATGTACAGATAATAGTCATCTTGTATTTATTAGCACTCTCTACCCTACTGCCTAGCTGTGCTAGTAGGGTAGACATAGCATTTTTAGGTTATCATAAAGATCTCAAGAGAACATAACATTGGATAATCATATTTGTTATTAGTACATAAAAAATACTGGGTCAGAGAGTCAACCTTTTTCACTGAATTAAAGAGGTTACCAGTGACTAAATCAGTCATCATATGATAATGTACTCCACAGGACCTTCCCTCCATTTTCGTCTAATGATAATGAAGGGTATACGGATTGCCGCGAACAAAGGCTACCTAGCATCACAAGTCACAATGATTATTCGTCGCATACTATCCGAAAATTAGTACCTGATTTATATAAGTTTTACAGAAACAATATACTAACCTCGAACCATTTCCACTTGAACTTGTTAATCGATGAAAATAAACATAGGACACCATCGAAGAAGTGGTCTAGCCTGACACAAACAAAACCCGATTGACCAGAGAGCGAATGACTCGAGTTACCAATGTTTTGTAATAGACCTTGTCATATGTTCGTACGGATTATCTTGTGATTCATTTCGTCGATGTCACGAATATATCGTCATCACACATACACTTTAAACAGACAAATTTCATACACTACATTTATTATTTGAAGAAAACAACCCACACATTTCTTTAAAAATGCTTTTAACTTCTAATAGAAAATGGACGCTTGTTTTTCTTTTTTTTTAAACATAACTAACCCTTTTTTCTGATTGGTCTATTCACTTGGTTCCCGACCATCTCGACCAATCAATTTGAAAATTTTGACCATTGACAAATTTATTTTATCTTTACCTTTTAAACTCGTTTTAATAGAAAGGAAGCCATATATGGGAGCCATGCCGCCTATTCTTGTATAATATATAAATATCGCTTCTTTGCTTCTTTCAGACCAGCCAGACCAGCAGCCAGACAGACAGACAGACAAGTTCAGACAACCAACCTTTTTTTTTCGCCAACGCGCCAAATCATCATCACTGGCCGAAAGGGACGCAGTTATGCGTTAGAATGAGATGCAAATACAATACAATACACCGCGCTCACTCATAATAATTTTTAATAAAATAACTGCTGCGTGCGCGTGCGTTGCGTCCCTTTCAGCCGTAGACAGAGAATACTATAATAATAGAACGTACTGTATTATATGTCTATGCTTCTCGAGTTTTGTCGCGAGTCGCGCGCGTGAGAGTGTAGTGCCGGCTTTATAGCAACAAAATAAAAATCGCCCAGCTGCGTAGCCAGCTGGCAAACTGAAGCTAAAGACACGACAAAATGAAACTGAAGAAGATATCCTATTATTACCACAGACTAGGCTGTATGGGCTTTGAACCCTTTGCACATAGTAGTAGTTTCTTTCTCCCTTATGGGGCTTATGGGAAAGATAAGGGAGAAAGAAACTAAAAAAAAAACGAATTACCCAAAGAAAAGAGATTTGAAGAGCGGCTCTTCAAATTTCTTTGGAATTGGAATTACCATACCAAAGAGCACCGGTTTTACGCGGGAATCGAGAGGAAATGGCGGGTTCACTGTTTCGTCCTTTTTAAAATTTGTTTTTCATGGTAATTGTTGTGTTAATATGGTGGAATTAGTGCGATAATGGGCCGTTAACGAAGAACTATTTAATGAAAGTGAGAAATAATGTGTGGTTAGCTGTTTCTGGTTTGATACTAGAGATGGGCACGTACCCAGGTATTTACCCAACCACCCGGTAAATACCCGTATCTACCCGGTAAATACCCATATCTACCCAAATCAGTGGGTAGATTGAATTCAATAATTTGTTCTAGCATTATTTTGTTTGTTTATGCGCCGATTTCGATGAAACTCGGTCTGTAGCACTATTTTGGCAAGGAAAATAGAATGAAATAAAGAAATTTACAAAAATCCAAGATGGCAGCCAACTTTTTAGTTTATAGACTGATTTCGATGAAACTCGGTTTGCGACACTATTTTGACAAGGAAATTAGAATGCTATGTGAAAATTATCAAAAATCCAAGATGGCGGTCAACTTTTCTGTTTATGGACCGATTTAGGTGAATCTCAGTTTGAAACATTATTTTAGCATAGAAGTAAGAATAGAATGTCAAAATATACAAAAATCCAAGATGACAGCTAACTTGCTTGTTTATGGACTGATTTTGATGAAACTTGGTTTGTTACATGTATATTTTTTGACTAGAAACTGAATGCAATATCAAAATTGACAAAAATTCAAGATGGTGGTTAACTTTTTTGTTTATAGAGTGATTTAGATTAAACTTGGTTTATAACACTATTTTCACAAGGAAATTACAATCCAATGTCAAAATTGACAAAAATCCAAGATGGGGGCCAAATTTTTTGTTTACAGACTTATTTCGATGAAACTCTGTAACACAGTTTTGTCGAGAGAATTAGAATGCAATGTCAAAATTTACAAAAATTCAAGATGATGGTTAACTTTTTTTGTTTAAACGCTTTGTATTATACATTGTTCTTATGTCCTTTGAATAAACGTAGGCTTTTTTTTGTATAACTATTTTGTCATATCAAGGGAATTTAAATGCAATGTAAAAATTTACAAAAATCCAAGATGGCAGCCAACTTTTTTGTTTATACACAGATTTCGATGAAACTCGGTTTGTGACACTCTTTTGACTAGGAAATTAGAATGCTATGTAAAAAAAATATAAATTCAAGATCGTGGCTAACTTTTTTATTTATAGAGTGATTTAGTTCAAACTTGGTTTATAACACTATTTTGACAAGGAAATTAGAATCCATTGTCAAAATTGTCAAAAATCCAAGATGGGGGCTAACTTTTTTGTTTATGGATAGATTTCGATGAAACTCGGTTTGTTACACTATTTTGGCAAGCAAATTAGAATGCAATGTCAAAATTGTCAAAAATCCAAGATGGGGGCTAACTTTTTTGTTTATGGATAGATTTCGATGAAACTCGATTTGGAACACTATTTTGCCAAGGGAATTAGAATGCAACTTCAAAATAAAATAAAAAACAAGACGCTGGCTAACTTTTTTGTTTATAAACTGATTTAGATGAAACTTGGTTTCTAAGACTATTTTCAAGTTTATGAACTTAATCAATATTTTCGGAAGAAAAGTATAATGCAATGTAAAAATTCACAAATATCTAAGTTGACATCTAACATTTTGTTTATGTTCTGATTTCGATGAAACTCGGTTTTACAACACAATTTTAGAACAAAAATTTAAAAAAGTCCTAACAAATTGGTCTAGTTTTGCTTCAGTATTTCGAAGAGCTCAGATAATTATTATGTCTTGAATAATGAAGCACCATGTCTGAGGAGGACTGTAGAACGCTGGTATTTAGAATTCCAGAGTTCTGGATTTGGATATAGGGAAATAACAAAGTTAGATTTCAGCACAAACTTTTGAATGATAGATAATACATTTTTCTTTTCATTTTCTTGTTAAATAAGTGTTACAAACCGAATTCCTTCGAAATCGGTCTAAAAACTAATATTGTTGCCGCCGATATAGATTTTTGTTATTTTTACGATGCATACCAATGTTCTAGCTAAAATAGTAGGTACTACAAACCAAAATTAAGAGAAATCAGTCCGTAAACATAAACATAAACAAACAAAAAACAACATAAGCTGTATACTCAGATTTTTTGTAAATTTTAACATTGCATTACCTCCTTTCCGAACCTGACGACGAAATCACTGATGGAGTTAAAGCAGCCAAAGAATTTAGATTACACCTAACAGAATGCCCTTCTGGTAGCGAATACCCTTCAGGTAACAACGCCCGTACCCGCCGGCGGGGGCGCAGCCTTAACCAAAATCAGAATTGATAATCAGAGACGGACCCCCACAGGCGTCGTCTCCTTCCCGATGTTTTTCAATATCAACGCGCTAGGCTGTGGTCTGAGGCTCCCTTGAGCCGCCCCTAGACGCGTTGGTATATGACTTTTTTTGGGCTAGAGTCTTCCGCTCCCCCGCAAGTCCAATGAAGCTTGATCCGTCATACTTTTTCGACTCAAGCATAGAACATTAAAAAAAAAATTGCATTACCTATAAATTTCTTTCCAAAATTGCCAAAGTTTGGCTGAAATCATGGATTTTTATCAATATTGACATTGCATTGTAATTCCCTTGGCAAAATTATGTTACAAACCGAGTTTCGTTGAAATCAGTCCTTAAACAAAGAGGTTTGCCGCCATCTTGAATTTTTGAATTTTTTTACATTGCATTCAAATTTCCTTGACAAATAGTGATACAAACCTAGTTTCATCAAAATCAGCCTATAAACAAAATAGTTAACCATCATCTTGAACTTTTGTCAATTTTGAAGTTGCATTCTAATTCCCTTGACAAAATAGTGTTCCAAATCGAGTTCTATCGAAATCAGTCTATAAACAAAAAAGTTAGCCACAATCTTGGATTTTTGCAATTTTGACATTGCATTCTAATTTCCTTGTCAAAATAGTGTTATAAACCAAGTTTGAACTAAATCCACTCTATAAACAAAAAAGTTAGCCACAATCTTGGATTTTTGCAATTTTGACATTGCATTCTAATTTACTTGTCAAAATAGTGTTATAAACCAAGTTTGAACTAAATCCACTCTATAAACAAAAAATTTAGACACCATCTTGAATTTTTAACAATTTTTACATAGCACCCTAATTTCCTTGTCAAAATAGTGTCACAAACCGAGTTTCATCGAAATCGGTTTATAAACAAAAAAGTTAACAAAGCCGTTATCTTGAATTTTTGTCAATTTTGACATTGCATTCAAATTCCCTCGACAAAATTGTGTTACAAACAGAGTTTCATCGAAATAAGTCTGTAAATAAAAAATTTGGCCCCCATCTTGGATTATTGTCAATTTTGACATTGGATTGGAATTTCCTTGTGAAAATATTGTTATAAACCAAGTTTAATCTAAATCTCCCAATGAACAAAAAAGTTAACCACCATCTTGAATTTTTGTCAATTTTGACATTGCATTCAGTTTCTAGTCAAAAAATATACATGTAACAAACCAAGTTTCATCAAAATCAATCCATAAACAAGCAAGTTAACTGTCATCTTGGATTTTTGTAGATTTTGACATTCTATTCTAACTTCTATGCTAAAATAATGTTTCAAACTGAGATTCACCTAAATCGGTCCATAAACAGAAAAGTTGACCGCCATCTTGGATTTTTGATAATTTTCACATAGCATTCTAATTTCCTTGTCAAAATAGTGTCGCAAACCGAGTTTCATCGAAATCAGTCTATAAACTAAAAAGTTGGCCGCCATCTTGGATTTTTGTAAATTTCTTTATTTCATTCTATTTTCCTTGCCGAAATAGTGCTACAAACCGAGTTTCATCGAAATCGGCGCATAAACAAACAAAATAATGCTAGAACAAATTATTGAATTCAATCTACCCACTGATTTGGGTAGATATGGGTATTTACCGGGTGCGTGGGTATTTACCCGGTAAATACCCGGGTGGGTAGATTGGGTATTTACCCGACCGCCCATCTCTGTTTGATACCCCGCGTTAAACTTCAGTATCATTGGAATGTAAGAACCACCCTTGCATTCCAATGATCCCGTAACAAGAAATGAAACTACTGAAGACGTTTAACATGGATGCAAGAAATGACTAAAGATGGACGACGAAATAAAACTGAAGAAATAATGACTGAAGATGAAGACAACTTGGATAATGCAAGAAACTACTAAAGACTAGGCTGTATGGGCTTATATCCCTTTGCCTTTCCCATAAGGGAGAAAGAAACTAAAAAAAAAAAAACCAAAGAGCACCCAAAGAGAATAAAATACTCAAGACATACAAAACTGAAGAAGTACATTTTGGATTCTCACTCAAGCTCAAGCAAGAAAAGAATTAACTATATTGAAGACATACCCTGGATTTATAATCTACTAAGTAAAGAGTAGTACATACTATATTTATACTGTGGTAAAGATTTGCAACTGAAGACTAGGCAGCATGGTCATTGACCTTAGCCTGTTCGAAAGAACAAACGATTTAAAAAAAAAAAAAAACAAAGAGAAAAATAACTTCAATCAAACAAGAGTTTTACGCGGGAATCGAGGGGAAATGGCGGGTTCATTGTTTCGTCCTTTTTAAAATTAGTTTTTCATGGTAATTGTTGTGTTAATATGGTGGAATTAGTGCGATAATGTGCTGTCAAAGAAGAACTATCGAATGAAAGTGAGAAATAATGAGTGGTTAGCTGTTCCTGGTTTGATACCCCGCGTTAAACTTCAGTATCATTGGAATGTAAGAACTATTAAAAATTACGACTTACGTAAACGAAGTAGTTGTAACAAAGTAGCAGAGCGTGATTGGAAGAATCTAGAGAGCGGGGTTACAAGTGAGGAATTGGATTGTAGATAGAGTTGGTTTAGGTATATAGAAGACGACACACAATATTTTAACTGATATCTTAGTTTTTCACAGAACAAGGATATAGACATAAGTGACATAAAATTTTCTAACAAGTGGTTGCCTAGTGACCCTTCCACTAGTGTCGTGCAACCTCAACACTTTCCCTCACTAGTTGGAGAGGTCTTGCAGGCCCAAGTGACCTCTCATCTCCATGAGTCTGGGTCTTGGAACTGCCTTGGTCAAAAGGTCAGCCAATTGATCTGCGGAGCTAGTCTTCAGCACGTTCAGTAGACCTTCTTGTACAGTTTCCCGAACAAAGAAGTGTCGCACCCTTATGTGCTTAGTCCGCTTGTGGAATTCGGGATTGTGGGCAAGGCGTATAGCAGCTTCGTTGTCTACGCTTAGTGTGGGAATATCTTCCAGCTGCGTGAGTTGGGCAAAAACCCTCTGAAGCCACACTAGCTCACGTGCGCCTTCACTTGCTGCCACAATTTCCGCTTCGGTCGTTGAGATCGCAACTGACGCTTGACGTTGACTCAGCCAAGAAACGACTCCTCCGGCAAACATGCATAGGACACCTGTGGTTGAGCGTCCGGTTTGTTCATCACCACCATGATCTGCATCACTATAGCCTTGAAGTACGGCTTTACAGGTGTCTGAACTGTATTTGATGCCGTAGGATATGGTTCCTTTCAGATACCTGAATATCCTCTTCACTCTAAGCCAATCAGCTACTGTTGGATTCTCCAACTTCCGGGATGCTACCCCAACGGCATACGCTATGTCGGGGCGCGTTCCTGTCATGAGGTACGCTAGAGCTCCTACTGCTTCTCGATACGGGAACTTCGTCTCACCAGGTTCTTTGTCTTCAGCTTTCCCTGTCTCAGAAGTCGACGTATCGATTGGCGTTGACACTGGATTGCACTCTGACATCCTAAAACGTTCAAGGATCTTCCGCGCGTATGCTTCTTGATTGATGTATATAGAACCGTTTTTAGAACGTGCAATCTCCAATCCTAGGTAGTAGGACGCTGGTTTGCTGGTAATTTTGAGCGTATCTCCTAGTTCCTTGAGGAACTGGTTCGCTAAAGTCTCGTCTGTAGTGGCTACAAGTCCATCATCCACGTACAGAGTGATTAAGATCTTCTTGTCTCCCACGGTCTTTGTGAAGAGACAGCAGTCAGCATTATTCTGTACGAAACCTTTCTGCAGCAGAATCTCTTCAAAACAAGTATTCCAGCAACGTGGAGCCTGCTTGAGGCCGTACAGACTGCGCTTAAGTCGACACACCTTTGAAGTGCCATCAGTGAATCCGTCTGGTTGCATCATATAGATCTCCTCTTGGAGCTTACCATTCAGGAAGGCAGTTGACACGTCAAATTGCGTGAGGTGCAATTTTTCTTTAGCGGCGACACTTAACAAGGCTCTTATAGTTGTCATCCGTGCGACTGGACTGTAGGTTTGTTCATAATCAATACCTTTGCGCTGTTTGAACCCTTTCACTACAAGTCTGGCCTTGTATTTGTCAATGGTTCCATCTGGGTTACGCTTAATACGGAACACCCACTTGCATGGAAGTGCCTTTCTATTGGACGGTAAATCGCACAACGTCCATACTTCGTTATCATTTAAAGACTGCAGTTCGCTGGCCATGGCTTTCTGCCATTCCGCTCTGTCAGGTCTATTCAATGCTTCCTTGTAGGTCTCTGGAAAGCATTCTGTGCCTACGAAGAACACATAGTCTTCGAACTTCTTGGGACGAGCGATGCTTGCCCTGTCTCTTAGGTTGTATCGAGGCTCCGCTTCTCTCAGGGGCTCAACTACTTCCAGTTGCTCTTCTTCAGCATCAGTGAAATCGGCGTCACCGTCATCATCCACAAGCTCTTGTCTAGACTCTGTATTATATTCTCCATCATATATAAGATTTTCTTGAACTTGGTCTTGTCTCGACTCTGTTCTATCTCCCTCTAGAACTTGTTCAAGATTGTCTTCTATGTTTTCTGACTCAACTGCTTCAGGTCTAGGATCGGTACCGTCAGTTGCTCCCTCTGCAGTGATAGGGATATAGGTGGAAACTTTAAACTCGGTGTCGCTTTCGAAAGTTATGTCTCTTGACTTGAGCGTTTTGTTTCCATCCCACACGCGATATCCGTCATCATTCTCGTAACCTATGAGAATGCCCTTTATAGCCTTCTTACACAGTTTGTGTCGTTTCTGTTTTGGAATATGAGCATAGCACTCACTACCAATTATCTTGAGGTGAGTAATCCTAGGCTTTTTACCGTGCCAAAGTTCGAACGGAACTTTGTCTACCACTCGAGTGGGACCTGTTCTGTTCAGAACATATGTAGCAGTATTGACTAACTCTGCCCATAAAACTTGCGGTAGTACTCCTCTTGCATACATCATAGATCTCGCAGTTTCAACCAGGGTTCGGTTTTCACGCTCACTACAGCCGTTCTGTTCAGGCGTGTAAGGCATTGTCAACCTGTGCTGGATACCGTAATCTTGTAGTATTTTCTTGACGTCCTTGTTATCAAACTCGCCACCATTGTCACTAAGTAAGGTTTTGATAACGTGGCCGGCATTAATAGCTTCTTTCAGCATTTGCAGTAGCTTGTCTTTCACTTCTGACTTTTCGCGAATGAAGTAAACCATGCGGTAGCCTGAGTAGTCGTCTTTGAATAATACATAGTATCGGAATTTCGTGATACTTGGTGCAAAGGGGCCGCAAACATCGGTATGAATCAGCTCTCCGCAAGCTGAAGCTCTTTCCCTTGTTCCAAACGGTTTCCTGTGCGACTTTCCGTATATACAGCCTTCGCATTTTACTCGATCAAGGTTCAAGTTGATGCCTAACTCGCGTTTTACCACACGAATGACGTGCCTTTTATCCTGGTGAGCAAAGCGTTCGTGATATAGCTGTAATAAGTTGGATCCTGTGACAGCATTTACTGCAAGGCATTGACTGGTATTTGGTATAACAGTTTTCAAGTCCAACTTGTAAAGTCCGCCATGAGGAACTCTTTTGCCGACAGCTCTAGTCGTGCCATCGATGTCCAATCTGCACTCTCTAGTCGTCGACATAAAGATGCTATCTTGCATACGGTCTTGCGCGGCCAAAGGCGAGAAGAGATTCTTTGTGAGTGAAGGTACTAACCACACATTGTTCAAGGTAATGTCTTCCTTTCTTCCACTGACAAGCGACTCTACCCTGACGGTTCCCATTCCCAAAGCTGGTACAGAAGTGCCGTCAGCCGTCGTTACGGTATGGTCAGAATCGAATTCTATAAAATCTTGGAAGATGTTCCTTTTGACAGCAATATGTGTTGTCGCTCCATTGTCAACATACCAATTTTCGCGGTCCTGTGTATGATTTAGAGAGCAAGCGTTTACCATCAGTGAGATTTGCTGTACTTGTTTCGAGTTAGAACTTGAACCTGATGTGCTTGGAGTGGATTTGGGTGGTCTCCCATCCTTGATCCACTTCCTACACTTGCGAACTTTGTGTCCTTTGCCGGAACAGTAGTTGCAGATCAGCTCTTTATCCTTTTTCAAAGTAGTACTAGGTCTCGGTGTGGGCGTAGACATTAGTGCTTCCTGTCTCGAGCTCTCTTGAATGCCCAGATCTCTCTCGTGCGCGCAAAGAAGACTTGTCAAACTATCTATGTTCTTATCCGTCTTTTTCAGCATTAGCCAGCTTGATTTGAAGTTATGGTACCTATCATCAAGCGTGTGCAAGACTTTGCAGATCAGGTGTAACTCAGGGAGCTTAGCGGTCGGGTCAACTTTATAAATTTCCGCATTCATTTCATGCCAGAGGTTCTTCAGTTTAGAAATGTGAGTGGGGATGTCATCCTCCATGTTGCGTTTCATTCCAAAGAACTCAAGACTTAAATTGTAGGCCCTCTCCTCTGTATCACCGTCAAACAGTCTATGTAGCTCTTGCCAGACTTCATGTGCAGTTTTGTATCTCATAACTTTTTTGAGTGTTTCTTCTGTCATGTTACTCGTAAGCATTAAGCCGTGTATCGACTGCGCGCGGCAAACCATCGAACACTGGCTCGCGCGACGGCCGCGCAATATGGGGACGGGTCCGCCGCGCGCGGCAGCTTGAAAATTACGCAGGTTTGGCGCGGTCGAACATGGCTCGCGCGGCAGCCGCGCGCAGTCGATACACGGCTTTAGCAAAGCGCCAGTAGTAATTTTCCTATAATTGGCCATCTTGCCGTTATATAGAGTTACAGTGGCGTCACCTGCGTCAGCAAGAAGAACTGGTTTCTGGAGTTTACCTTCTACTGCTTCCATCGCGCCTTCAGTACCTTCAAGCAGTATGGTAACTTTATATTTCCAAGTAGTCCAGTTTTCCTTTCCTTCGAGTTTACCAATCTCTAATTTTGTACTAAAATCCATTGTAAACTTGTTCCTTTTCAGTTCTCCAGCGGGTCCAAAACCTATTAAAAATTACGACTTACGTAAACGAAGTAGTTGTAACAAAGTAGCAGAGCGTGATTGGAAGAATCTAGAGAGCGGGGTTACAAGTGAGGAATTGGATTGTAGATAGAGTTGGTTTAGGTATATAGAAGACGACACACAATATTTTAACTGATATCTTAGTTTTTCACAGAACAAGGATATAGACATAAGTGACATAAAATTTTCTAACAAGTGGTTGCCTAGTGACCCTTCCACTAGTGTCGTGCAACCTCAACAAGAACCACCCTTGCATTTCAATGATCCCGTAACAAGAAATGAAACTACTGAAGATGTTTAACATGGATACAAGAAATGATTAAAGATGACAAAATGAAACTGAAGAAATAATAACTGAAGATGAAGACATTAAACTTGGATAATGCAAGAAACTACTAAAGACTAGGCTGTATGGGCTTAGATCCCTTTGCCTTTCCCATAAGGGAGAATGAAACTAAAAAAAAAAAAAAAAAAACAATCAAACAACTGTTCAAAGAAAAAATAAACTTGTTTGCTTTCTTCTTTCTATATAATTTGTTTGTATTGGTAGCATTATTAGATATAATTAATTTAAAACAAGATGAGTAGACTTAACGTTTGTTATGTTTGGGACGAACAATTAATTCAAAATTGTGATCGTTTACCAGCCGTTAATAATAGGGTGAGTTTGGAATTTCATTGAATCTGAAGAACTCTTGGACCTTTTATTATTTAAATACTATCGCATCAATTTTTAGGCATCTTTAGTACACAATCTCCTAACTGCATATAAGCTCATACAACATTTAAAAGTGATCCGTTCCACACCAGCCTCATACATTGAATTGAAACAGTTCCATTCAGAACTTTATATAGATCATTTGCAAGCTATTTTAAACATAAATGAAGAGCATATGGTCAGTTCTCAGGATGAAGAATTTGGTCTAGGTATGACAATAAAGATTGTTATGTTTTTATATTAAGTAGGTACATAATACACATTATATTTTATTGTACTTGTGAATGAAATTTTTTTTTACAGGCTATGCCTGTCCACCAGTGTCAAATATGTTTGACCTCATCTCCAACTTAGCTGGAGGGTCAATAACTGCTGCCAAATGTCTTATCTTGGGCGTAGCTGATGTGGCCATCAACTGGTGTGGTGGATGGCATCATGCTCAGCGGTATTCTTCCAGAACCTTATTTGTAGTTTTTTGTAAAAATAAATAGGTAACACCTGTGTTTTGTTAGAAAGTTTGTTTCTATCTATTATATAATAATAAAATCACTATAGATAAGTTCTAGCTATATAGTCAAGAATACACAAGCTTAATACAGATCAAGGCAATATAGTAACAAGTTAAAGCTAAGCTAGTAGCAAGCTAAATGCGTTACTTAAATGTTGGTAATATTAAACATTTATCAAAGAATACCTTATTAAAAAAATCTTTACATTTTGTCATTATTAATTTACAATCATTACTCCATTATTCTTTCCAGGTTTGGAGCAGATGGATTCTGCTATGTGAATGACATAGTGTTGGCAATTGAAAAATTAAAGCTAAAGTTTCCCAAAGTGCTTTACATTGATTTGGATGTCCACCATGGTATCTATCTATATATTTTTCTAATTAAATTCTCTCTCAATCAACACATTACATCTTTATAGCTTTCTTTATCACTCTTTCCCCTGCAAAACAAAATATCGTGACTTTTTACAGGAAATGGTGTGCAAGATGCTTACAACTTGAGCAAAACAGTATTTACTCTATCATTCCATAAGTATGAGCCTGGCTTCTACCCCGGCACTGGGAGTATAGAAGACATTGGCACACTGGCTGGTAAAGGATACAGCTGCAATGTGCCACTAAAAGCTGCATACTCAGATGATACACTTATGTATGCTTTTGATAAGTAAGTTATAAATAATCTGTTTGACAACCCACTCAATAATAAGAAAATCTACAAATGTTACTGTTATTCCAATTGATTGTTCTTATAGAGGTACAGTAGCCAGCACTTGCGGCTGGACATGTTGACCTTGAGAGCGCCCGTATACCGTAGGTAAATTTCGTACGGTACGAATGTCCAATTATATATGCTGGCTTCTGTACAAATGTACAAACTTTCGTGTTTTTAATGTTGATAGAATGACTCCACCGACAAAAACACTGCTCTTACACACAAATTACGTATAGAGGCGGCGCGTGGCGTGTCTTTGATCATGATGAGTTACAATGTACTGAAATATTTCAGAGTATTTGAGAAAGTATACGCTGTGTTCGCACCAGACGCGGTGGTAGTGCAATGCGGGGCTGATGCCCTGGCGCACGACCCGCACGGCGGCGCTAGTTTGACCATCAAAGGCTACTGCTCATGTGTGCAGAGGGTTCTGGACAAACGAAAACCTACTCTTCTGCTAGGCGGTGGTAAGTTGGATAGGTATCTAAATTATTTTCGGCGTGATGAAGACTTTTCCATGAAACGTACTAAAACCGGAACCATACACGAAGGTCACCGACGTTAGGGTCCGCCCGATTCTTCTTACTTCCCTAGAAATTCTGGTTCATTGTTATTTATTAGTACATATTAAATTAACACTAACTTTTCATTAACTCTACTTGTAAATAGATGTCATATGAAGTGCGTAATGCCTATAGATCAACTATACGTCTGTCTGCCTTAACCACACCTGAACCGAAGAAATTGATGAACATCCATCCAAAAAAAAAGCAGTATCTCTCATCTGTATTTATAGCGCCACCTCTTATTGAATAGAAAAACTAATTGCGTATGATGTCATGGAAGATAATTTTTGTGAACTTCGCCTGTGTTTTGGGCCTGCCAGCCTTGCAAGGAAACTTTTATCTTTTCAATTTAAGGGGCTCTACCATGCTAAGTTACGCCGCAATCCTGAAAAAAAAAATAACTCGGGAAATAATCAATTTTTCAAAAATCCGGTCAACAGAACTGGAGTCGGGGTGCTTTTTAAAGGGTGGCGGCGCCACTTGGCGTGGTAGAGCCCCTTAAAGTAATAAAAAATACAAGACAGTAATTTTTGCAGAACCGACGTCTGACGGGTATTCACCCTGAATTGTATGGTATGATTTCTTATAGGTGGCTACAACCATCCAAACACGGCTCGGCTTTGGGCGTCGTTGACGGCACAAATCGTCGGCGTCCAGTTAGATGAAGACATTCCCGAACATGACGATTGGATCACCTACGGACCCGATTACATATTATCCGTCCAACCTGCTCTAGCCCGAGACACTAATAACATAAGTTATCTAGATGATTGCGTGTCGACGATTGAAGGTCAGTATACAATAGTTGTACCTCTAGTAAAGGCTTGGACACATTAAATGCAGAGTTGAGTTAGCCGTGAAAACTCCCGTCGACATTGCATTTGTTGTTGGCGAGAAGCCGCGCTGAAATCGCTACGACGTGAATTCTTATAAAGCCCGACCAGAGAAATAAGAAACCTCACTATATTGCGGAATTTTAATGGAACTAATTTTATAAGGGAAATGGTTGCCATAGTCGTAAAAATATACACGTGGCGCCCCCAGAGCAGGTTTCTTATTTCTTTGGTCAGGCTTTAGGTATTATGTTCAGTTTTCATGCTGCATACTCAGACCGATCTCATTGATCCTGGAATCAGAATAATTGAGTTGCTATTCGTTCTGTCAGACATAAAGCCTGACTAAAGAAATAAAATACCTGCTCTGGGGGCGCCACATGTATATTTTTATGTTAATGGCAACAATTTCCATTGTAAGATTAGTTCCATTGAAATTCCGCAATAATGGCGAAGATGTGGCGAAGTTTTTTATTTCTCTGGTCGGGTTTTACGGAAGGCCGGCGTTGCTCTAAGGGTTTTACAATCCAAACCGCGTTGCAACGACTCTTCGTGCTTTCCGAAGCGCAGCATCGTTTTTTTTTTTCGGTCACATTGAATGATTAATTTAACGCAATGCTATGCTAATGCAAAAAAACTAACTAGGGAGTCTCGATAATTGATATTGAGCTCGATCGACGGTCCCCACCAGGATTCGAACCCGAAACCTCCGTAATAAGAGGCGGTTGTATTACCATATCACAATCATCAGCTACTGACCAAGGCTGAGGTGTCTGATATTCGCTAGACAGATGAGGCATTGCTCCAATTTCTGTTATTATTTTCCTTGAAATGAAAACAATGCAAGGGTAACTGAAGGGCTGAAGGCTCAGATTAATTAATAGTTACTGACGTCTGAAGGTGAAATGCAAGTCTACATAAAATTAAAAATACAATATATTTTTTTACTTTTTAGGTAATCTAGAAAAATACGTCGGATTAGTCACTCAATCAGAATACCGGTTGAAAAGAAGAATAACTGAACCTCCAACTACAGCAAATAAAGATTCAGCAACTACTAAAATAAGTCCTACTCTAGAACATACAGTTGTATATAAAGCACAGGAGAACAACAATTATTCGTCTTCCAAAGGTGATATTTACGACTTTTCTGAAAACTAATAAAAATTATTTTGCACACAATGATTTCTCATTTTTCCCTGGCGGTTGGTAAGGTATAAAATAAACTAAATGATAAATTCGAAAAAAAATATATATTTAAGTTTTCTCACTGAACTGTTCAGCACACAGTAAGTTACCAAGTAACACATTGACTTATTTGAGAAATTGAATAATAATACAACCTCTTGATGAATGACAATATCTATTCTGCACAAGGCTAATTGTCATGTACGATAGTGAGTCGCTTCACCAAAAGGTTCACAACATTAAACATACCATCAACCATAAAATGCATGTTTTGTAATAATTACACCATTACGTTTTTGTTCAATTTATCAATTTTTTCCCTTTAATAACTATTGAACTATTTACATAGCTGTTTACAAAATCAGATGCAAAACTAGCTTCAACAGAATCATACAAAAATTGCTATCAAGCTATTAAAGTAATGGCTAGGACACGAGCTACTCACAGAAAAGTGTATATCAATCCCTATAAGCCATTCCTTACTTTAACAAAAATCAAATCTATCGTTAAACTTCAAGCATTCCACCTGTCAAGTATTAAATATTTAACAGTGCATTATTTAATGTAAGCAATATTATGATCAATTGCACTTTGTGTCTTTGTGTATATCTTATAATGTTATGTTTGGTGTCTATAAAAATGGTTTAGAAATTATGCAGCTTTAGCTGCTGATTAGTACAGAACTACTGACCGTTGTTGTATCTTGAAAAATACTAATTGTTATTATTACCCAAACATAGCATTATAACACAGTGTTGGGATCAATGATCATCAATATGAAGCGATAGGTCTCTAAGTGTTTAAAAACACTGGGTTTACAGCAATGAAAAATAATCTTCCTTCATAAATATTATTGCTTTTGTGCCAATATGCATTTAATTGTTACTGAATAGTGGTTCAAATTCCAAAAGGGCAATGAATGGTCCATTGCTATAAACCCATTGGAAGATACTAGATGCCTATTTAATCTGTAGGCCGCTTTTCACTATGTTTTTTAGTGAATTCTTCTGCATTTTTCAAAAACTTTTTCCTGTCTTTGAGGTATTCTTCAGCCAGCTCAGCACGAAGCGGATGTTCTGGTTCGGGATCATTCACTAGAGCTACTAGAGCTTGGATAACTGAAACAAAATAATAATGTCATCATTCTTCTGGAAGATGTCCACTGCTTGATGAAGGCAATAATTCAGCTTTAAAAATATAGTTGTAAAGCAAGTTAATATACATTTTCAAGGGTTATTTGGCTAGCTATGTAGATGTTGATAGTATGTACCTTGATCAGTCTTGGTGGCAGGTTTCCAATTTTCTGCACTGATTATGGGCAGACACACCTGACCCTTCTCATCAATGTTTGGATGGTAGATCTTTGTTTTGAAGCTTATCTTTGGGGGCTTGAATGGATACTCTGCTGGAAAGTTGATCTCAATACGAAAAGCACCTTTATTGTAAGGTGGATTGTCCTGTTGGAAAGTAAAACAATTGGTTGTTAATTACAGCTGCAAATGTCAAACAAAATCAGACTGACAAAATGAAATATTGACTGGGAAGAAGCAAACACTCTTATCTTCTTTTTATGGAGTACTTGTTTCTTCCCTGTTGATATGAGATGTATCTATTTTAATGCTCATAAGTTATGTGAAATTATTCATTGTCCTTAATATTTTTACCTAACATAATAATTGATGAGGATAGTAGGTACTTAATTTATTGTATGGTGCAATAAGTTTGTATTAGTCACACAATCTGAGTGAGTCATATTTGTCATGTCAAGATTCACTATAATAATAAAAAATTACATTTATAGGTACATTAACTAGATGAATGTTTTTTTTCTGTAAACATTTCTGATAATTCAATGCATTTTCTGCATCCAACGAGCTTGAGCGTAACCTGAATTAGAAAAGACAGACCTTAGTAAACCACACCAGCATGTTGTTAATTAATAGACAACACACATGCATCTATGGAATTTCTCCATGTATCTAGTATTCTTTACACTATTCTCCTTCACCAGGAGAATGTTGGATAAAATATGCAGGCAAAAAATATATCAAAATATATATATGGCCCATGCCATGCCATGGCCATGCCCATTGCCCATGCATTTTGACGTATATATTGAATGATTTTTATTAATGTATAAATTTTAATGTACAAATTGAATTTATTACGAATGTATCCTGTATTTTTATAATTCTGTAATTGGTGATTAAGTTTAGAACACAATTTTATTGTTTACAAATAAATAAATATGAATATGCCAGCCACCCATAAGGAAGTAAAGGGCCCTGGTTAGAAAAAATGCCAAATTTTGGCTGGTGCCTGGTTAGTAAAAATGCCAAATTGAAATTAAATGTAAATAGTAAATAATTTTTACTTACGGGAACAATCAGGCCTTGCCAAGTGAGAATATTTGATTCATCCACCTGAATATCTCTGAAAGATTTCAATCCAGATGACCTTATATCGTTTAGTTCCTGAAATACAATACAATTTTCTTAATGACACAAATTATTATAAAATATAAAAGTATAAAATGTTTCAAGCAGTTTATAGGCCAGTCATTTTCAGCATGGATGAGAAAATTTAGTCGTGTGTACATTTACACAAAAGAAGCAGACTAAATAGTATATTCCTGTAAGTATCTAATAAAAAAAATGGGACAATAGGCTTTTGGGCTTTCTCCTAAGCTCACCTTTACTTTCTTCTTAGAAAGTTCTAACATATCAGATTAGAGGCGAGGAAAGTTCAGTTCTGTATTTCTAAACACATTCGTTTCTAATTTCTGGGAAAATTGAAAATAATAAAAGCTATGTCTCACCTTTTGAAGTCTCCTTGTTGCAGCCATTGTATGGAATCAAATAAAACCTTAGGATTTGGTAATATGCAGTGATCTCACTTGGTGAAACTAAAATTAATCAAATAGAAATCCACAATAAATGCATAATTAGTAACCACTAACAGAAATTAAGTAGTTCGGCTGCAAATAAAATGTCAGAGTAATTTGATGACTTGACCCTTCCGACGAAATTCAATGGGTCGCCATTACAAATTGGCTGCGTTTTGATTCTGATCTGAGCATGTAAATAGCTACATAAATTTCTATTTAAACCAATCGGATTGATTATATTTGAAGGAAAATAAGTTTATTAGTAATATAAATTATACTAAAATTATTTTTTGAGAAAAGAATACTATTTTGATTATTTTATTTATCTCAATAAAATCTTACCCCGGCCTGCCTACTAAACGCAATTTGTGACGTGTAATGATAATTAACTCCATCTTGCGTCGAAAAGAACATAACTACAAACTAGAAGCCGCGCTTCGCTTTTCTGTAGTAATTTCGTTATTCTGAGATTCTACATAACGATAGGTGGCATCACTGAGCATATAATATATATAATCACTTCGTTTTAGGTGGCATTTATTTATGGAATATAATTTTCTGTTAACCAAAAAATCGAATCTTACAACAAATATATTTTCGTGCACTAAAAATACTAATCTTGCACCAAATATCTAAGGGCGTGAACCGAAGCGGGGGGAAGGGGGGGCGCAGCCCCTACATGGGGGGGCTCGGGGGACGCAGCCCCCCGCTAAAAAAAAACAAATCTACCCAGAATCAAATCGGTTGGTTAGGTTAGCGAGCTATCACACTGGCGACAAAGACAAAGTCGTGCAAAAACGAAAAGGGACGCAGTTATGCGTTAGAATGAGATACAAATACATCGCGCTCACTCTTGCGCATAACTGCGTCCCTTTTCGTTTTTGCACGACTTTGTCTTTGTCGCCAGTGTGATAGTTCGCTTAGGTTAGACTGATGTCAATAAATAACAGAGCGGAGAGAGCCGAGCGAGCGGAGCGAGCGTGCCGCGGCAGCGGCCGGCGACCGCCGTAGTTTTGAATTTTTCAAAGTTGATAACTCAAGAAGTCTCAAGTTTGCATGTTTTGGTGCACAATTAGTATTTTAGGTGGAACAAGAGTATAATTTGGTGAAGATATTTAGGTGGAACAAGAGAATAATTTGAGGTACGGTTAAATACTATCCTTTATTTATTATCTGTTGCTTACATTCATCATGAAGAAAAAAATATGGTAAATTTTTTTCTTCCTTCATGCTTACATTATGCAGGTATTTCACTGGCGACAGCGACAAAAAGCACGCAGTTATGCGCAAGAGTATGCGCGGTGTATCTGTATCTCATTTTAACGCATAACTGCGTCCCTTTCGTCTTTGTCGCCAGTGAAATAGGTGCCTTACTTACTCAGTGGTTTAAGGGCAAGGCCAGCTACACGCGCACTGCGATTCTCGTTTTAAATTGAAGTAAGAACGATGCTAAGTCCAGCTTGTCCATACGCCAGAATCGCCAGATTCCTTCCAGCTTATCATCATCAGTAATGCCCGACCGAAAATATAAAAAACTCACACACACTCGATTGCAGAAAGCTTTCCATTAGTTAATGCTTAGCTAACGAAGTCATTATTTTTTTAACGATCGCCGAAAATGTTAAACTTTAATGCTCTTTTAAAATTTAATGACCCTTTCTGCAACCGAGTGTAAATCAATAAGTTGCAGAAAGGTTCATTAGAGTTTAGATAGAAAAAATTCATCAGAGACTAAGGCCCAGCGCACACCAGGAGAGGCGCGGCGAAGATACTGAGAACGTATCAATTAAAACTAAACCTTAAATATTTTGACATACGGCGCCGCGCGCGGTCTCGCGCCGGCTCTCGTGGCAGCTTTGACGCGCCGCGCGCTACTCGATTTTGGCATGCCGTTTTCAACCGTATGTCAAAATATTTAAGGTTTAGTTTTAATTGATACGTTCTCAGTATCTTCGCCGCGCCTCTCCTGGTGTGCGCTGGGCCTAATGAACGGGATAAGCAAACAGAGCCATTCTACTTTCAGACCGAACCTTCCGATTGAAATGACGATAACTCTGAAACCTACGTATATCTCTAAGGCGAATTTTTATCTTATAAATAACATAATCGGAAGGTAATCGTATGCAGGTACTAAGCACAAACATTTCAAAAAAGTGTCTTGACTTCAAAAACGGCAGGATCGTACCTCCAATCTCAAAGGCGAGAAATTAAGCTGTCTTGTTGAATGGAAGTAATAAAATAAAAACAATTTTTTTGATATACAATTTTAATACATTGCGATTACAATAAGTAGATATACAGAGACAACAAACAGAAACTACGGCTTAATAAAAAGAAATCCAAAGTTAAAATGCGAATTCGGCTGTCAAACCTGTGGTACTTTTGTATCGGATTATAGGCTATAAAATTTGAAAACGTGTTTGTATGTGACTGAATGAATGTTGTGACACTACAGTAGTGTAAAGGGCATTACAGACGGCGAAATACTACAGTACTATCTTAAAGTAACTCTCATTACATACAATTTGAATTTGTAATGTTTGTTTTTTTTAGGCCAGTTCGATTGGCTTACGAAGGTTAGTTTGTATGCAAGGAGAGGTTCTAAGCCGGGTCCACAGCTCCGTGTTCACGTGTTTTTAACACGCTAACATGTTAAGGCCCCTATTTCACTGGCGACAGAAGATAAAAGACGAAAGAGACGCAGTTATGCGCAAGAGTGAGAACGGTGTATTTGTATCTCATTCTAACTCATAACCGTCCCTTTCGTTTTTTGTCTTCTGTCGCCAGTGAAATAGGTGCCTTAGTGTTTAAAACACGGAAACACGGAGCTGCGGACCCAGCTCTAGTTGTTCAAGATAGCATATGGTAGTAGCCGTGGTGTTTAGTCTTCATGCGCGCGCTCGTCGTCGCGGCGGCGGTTGCGCTGGCGGCGGTTCCACCCCTCCCGCGGCCGCTCCCGCTGCCCGCGCCCCTCCCCGCGCCCCGCGCCCCCGCGCTGGAAGAACGAGCCCTGCTTCTCGAAGATACGCTCGTTCGAATCCACCACGTTACCCACCTGACAAAAAACATGTTAGTTGAATTTAATAATTCTATAAAAGGATGTTAGCTAAGCTACCTGTTGCTCGTTCCGTTTTTTTGATGTTTTAAATAGGATTGTAGCATGTCGAATCTTAAAGACATTGACAAAATAATGCTATTAAACATTGGCGTGAAGCGTCATACAAAAATATTAAGGGATTTTTTTTCCTGCGACAAAGTATCTAGTCTATCTCACTATTCACGCTATTCTCAGACAAAAATTTTCACGTGGAAACACAGTTTATTTTTAAAATGTTACTAACTATTCAAACATGTTTTACGTTATATTATAATGTGTACAAGACCAGTTATCAGGAAAATTGTTATTTTTTCCAGATATCGTGTTTGCCTACACATACCAATAGAGATTGAAGTTCTATTAGATGGTCTTTGCAAAAGCGGTTGTCTGTAAAATCGGTTTACTGACGATAGTTGAACGTGACAACGATTCAAGGAGCATATACCCAACCTGGAGAGCGCACTCACAATATCTAAATGAAGACAAAAAATTTGCCCTTGAAATTTTTTGTTACCACTCTGTCTCTTTCTAAGTAGAGTGACCACACGTTACAAAGTTTGGATAATTCTTTAATATTAGGTATTCTGCATATGAAATAAATATTACATAATATTTTGAAACAGTTCTTGGTTCTAAAATAAATGTTATGACGTTATGGTATTATTATTACGGTATATTATGACTTAGAATATATTTTGGATATTGTAGAACATTAAAAATTGGCTTTACGCCCTACAACTTGCTTTTTTTTTTCAGTAGGAATGATTCATCTTCTCGTACTAAAAAATAGCCCGTGCACTATTTTAATGGCATTGCAGTTTCATCAAAAAAATTGTAGTTTCTTCGTCGTGAAGGAGCAATAAACTTCCATCCAATCGTAATCGTCCTTGCAGTTTTTTAAGCTCGAATTATATGCGTCTGCACGACCAGGTCAGTCCGCTAAACTACGTAATTACAAGGATCATTTTTATGTTAGTTATGGACGGTCGCGCGGATTCAAATAAATCGTTGAAATCTAGTTCCTTGTACCTAATCTCGTAGTGCAGCGGACGACGAGCCACTGACTCGCGCGAACGCATATAATTCGAGCCTAAACCGCTAGATCGCAGGTGCAGTTGCGCGCAAGCAGCTGTAAATAATAGAACCGTTTTTCCCCCGAAGGGTATAAAACGGATATTTAGGTTTCAGCCGTAGCTTGAACCACTTGAGATTACGCTTTCCAAACGAACATCTTTTGTCTCTTTCTAACCTAGTACAATGAGTTCTATCGCGCTTTTCCAACGTTGTGACGTTAGCGCTAGGTCTCCTGCAGCGCCGCCGGGGCCATTTTGTGATCAGTACCTATACTTGAAGCCGGCAAAGGCCTGAAATGGTGGTTCAAGCTACGGCTGAAACCTAAATATCCGTTTTATACCCTTCGGGGGAAAAACGGTTCTATTTAGGTGTTCGAGCCTTCGCTTGAACCACTTGAGACGTGTTTACTATCTGCCGGCGCTGCAAATTGCGTACTGTGACAAATATATTAATATCAATAAAATCCATGAGATGTAAGTAAAACCATCAAACTAAAGACATCTCCAATCATCAAAACATAAAATACGTATTATTTAAATTTAATTTATACATGATTTCAATAGGGACAAAACCATCAATTAACTTTTTCTTAGAGAATTCGGACGGAAGAGCCACATTCCGAGAGTAATGATTGAAAACAGTGTTTTCATAACGCGGGTATCCGGCGTTATATAAATTCTCAATGTTTTGCCTGGCAATCTAAGATTCAATTGCCACTGCACTTCTAAAGCTACCCGTACAGTCTAAAATACCTAGGTAGGTACCTTCTTCCTTTCTTACATTGATTTTCCTTTAACGAAGTTCTTATCCAGTCCCCTATAACGGTCCGAAAAGCTGCTCTAACCGACTCCTCGTTGTAATAAAGAGATTTATTACACTTCGCCGTTCCGATTACTTCCGATGGATTGCTTAACAACTTCCTAATCCGAAGGAGTGTATTTAGCCTCTCTGGAACATTATGATCTACCAACAAACACCAGTCTGACTGCCGAGCATTTGAGAAATAGGTATAACTTGGATCCAAACTTAGACCAAAAACTATTTCGTCATTCTTATGTTCAACGAAACCTATTTCTTATACCTACTCAAAGCTGTCAGGTCATGGGCTCTGCGACCAGATGCCAGAAGTAAAGAATGGACACAACGCAATGACACAGCAAATAGACTTAATAGACTATCTCCGTTATAAGAATATATTTCCAGATATCTGAGCAAATCTTCTTTATCCCAGGACAGGAGTTACTTCAGAGAAAGACATTTGTTTAATATGCCATTAAAGACATGTTTCACTAAAGGATATGAGCTGAAATATTCTCTATAGGATGAAATAGACTGAATTAGAAAAGTGAACAACTACAAATTTATGCACCCGATGGTTCGTGCTGACAATTTCACGACACTAAATGGCATAGAATTTGGCTAGACTTGGGTCTGGGTTGTCTCAAGAAAATCCGTTCGCAGAAGACCACTTCCTTCATCTTTCCCTTGCAGGTTTATAAGTTTTCAGGGAAAATTTTCTCCAATCTAACTAAATCGAAATCAATCCAACCTTCTAACTCAAGGGGCCCGTACTTTCTTAGCCACTTATTATACTCGTCTACCGTCGGGAATGGTAGGCCTCTACGAAGGTCGATAAGGTGGGTTCTTAGGTTCAGTATATACAGAGGCGGGCAAAGCGTTCGATTAAGTAATTCCTGCCATCTCAAGGCAGTGTTAGTAGCTGATAAGTTCCTTCTAAAGGTTGTACACACAAAGACAAACACACAGACACACGACAAAGGACATGAGTCATTACAGATAGGTTAGGGGAAAATCCAACCTAATTCGTATTGCCACCCTTTGCTGGTGCGTTCGGCTGTTCTTGTCCTTCATAATTATCTTCAATAACATAGACATAGAGCACAGCTGACTTCACAGACGCAAAAATATCTATTTCCGGATAGAAAGATAATTGGAGTAGCTTCTTTGCTGAGACACCATTCTGGAATACTTTTGCATCAAGACAAGCTTTCCTCTAGGCGGTTGTACCACGGTATATAGCGAGCAGTTATATGAAAACGTTTGCGTTTTCAGAAGTTGAGGAGGAGGAGGAGCTTTGTTATGGTCAAAGGATTTAGAGATCTGGTTCTAAGCAAGCTTTGATATTAACACCGCGCTGGTCGCTTGTGCAAATTGTCAATTTGGCACACGATTGATCGGTTCTGTAGTTGGTTATCGCTTTAGAACTTCTTACATCACCGTCCGAAGCCTTTTGGCATCGCTGCGCCATAGTGGTTGACATAGAAACTAGGAACTTATTGATTCTGTTAGTACACTACGGCGGCGCCCCTATCATATTCATAAGAATTTCGATGGATTTGGGTGGCGAATCAGGGAACTTTTATGAAATAGTCCTTCCACCGCGATAGATCCGCTGCGGCTTGAGAGGAAACAGCAACTTTGTACAGTAGTAGTGTATCAGCGACTTTGGTAGTCGAGCTAAAACTCTTGGAGGGTCCGGCCCTGCAGATGACCTAACGGAAATACGAAAGAGGCAAAGCTAAGTCTCCCTAGCAGAACTTTGGAATCAAGCCAACTCCAGTAGCCTCTTCTTAGAACCTTCGAAATTGCGATCTTTAAGGAAAACGATTTTGCGCTCGACAGACCTTTTAAATTTGATGCCGTAGGTATTTCAAACTATTGCTAGGTATTCAGAAGGTTTTGATGAGCATTTCCGATTACTTATTTGGCCTGTTTTTGCAAACTATAGCTCTCAGACCATTCAGGCGAAAGATAAGTGCCAACCAATTGGCTATTTTGGCAAACGCAGCCGGGGCGCTAGCAAGACCGAACAGAATACCCATGTTATGACAAATAAATTTATCTTTATCTTTATCTTACAGAAGGCAAGACATTTCGAAAGCTGCGCCCTTGAAAGCGAGCAAGAGATATCGACGATGACTCTCGTAAACTGGGGCTTGGTAATAAATGTTTTAGAGGTATTGATCTTCATTTAAAATTGGTTCTTCTTTAAAAAGATACCTCTATAATGAGAAGTTGCTGTAGAACTGTCGAGCCTTTTGAGGTTGAATATGGTGCGATTCGAGCGAACGGGTTTTGACTTTTGTTGAAATGAAACTACGGAATTTGCGACTTGGACGGAGCGCATCAGAACCCAACATTTTTTCTGTTTACCATGACAATTCTGAGTTTTTTGTTTGATGTTTCTCTGAGCAAAATGGATTAGAATCCGATTCTGGCGGTCTCTTAAAGAATGGGATTTGTAACCTTGTAGATGGTTTATTATTGGAGCATATGGATAAAAGTTTCCATTTTATTAGTAACTCCGCGTAGTTCATCCCTGGTCTAAATTTCCTTTTCCTGTTCTTCTATAGACTGTATCTGATCTATAGATCAAAATCACTGTTATGTTTCCAGTTGCTTCCGGTAGGTATTGATCGTTGGATGAAATTGGGAAAGGTGACTGGAAGGTTTTCCTACCAAATATCCAGTCGTCTTTGCCACATCCTCTCCCCCCCTCTTTTTGAAGGGAAAGGACTTGTGAATGGCCAACGAACTTACTCTCGTCAAACAAGTTGAGTTTTAGGGTGGAATATCGTGTAGGATATTACCTATATAACACACATCGCTTATAGACATTTCGTTTCGATGCCTTTATTATACTTCCACAAACATGTAGCAATATTAAGAATTCGCGTCCTTTTTGAATTTAGAATCCATGTCCAAGAATTCATTTTCCCCCAACTAGTCGAATGTGGCTAGTAAGAGCATCTGTAAGTTCTGTGAAGATTTTCCGTTGTTGAACCAAGTCATTGGTGATGACACCCGGAGTAAGATCAAACTTCTCCGAAAGAGCTGTTTAGGAACAGTTTGGCTAACAGTAGCCAGTATATTATTTACTTATAAAGCTTGAAACTGCTTCTGGACTTTTACATTACTAGATAATATGGATCTACTGTAGAAAACCTGAATTCTCTCTCGGTAATTATAGGAATGAAGTCATATGTTAGGTGAGGTAGGTTACTTCATATGGCTGTAGCTGTGCTAACTCACATTATGCGACTGCAATTATAGCTCGAAATGCTCTTTGTCGTATTTCTGCCAATTCTCCATTAGTGAGCTTCAAAACTAGTTTAACCTCAGAGTTTTATGTGTCGTCTGGTACCGAAGCTAAGGATCCATTCAAAGGAATGTGTTCTTTATAAAATCCACCAACCATTTTCAGAGACATACTCGTATTTATATCAGCAGATACTTTTATAAGTTTATTGCACAATTGCAATTGTTGGCTGACTGCTGCGGCTAATACTTAAATGATTAGAGCTGCCCTGCGTCACTGGTGTTACAAGTGCACCGCTTCTTCGAAGAATGGTTTTCTTTTCTTAAAATACTTCTCGCTTCGTAAAGGACTTTTATGAGAAGGATCTGTAGACGCTTAGATTTGTGTAGTTACTAGGGCTGGCTACAGTGGGAGCTGATTGTAACTTGTCAATTGTGTGCGGACTCGGATGAGTTGACCTCCTCAGCGTTAATCTTTGTTTAAGGCATGCTACTGCATCGCAAAATTTAATAAAAATGTTTATGGAGTTTCCTGCAATTTTTGAGGAGAATAAATACGTGCCCGTCCTAAAGGCCAGATCTGAAATGTACGCCTGATCTGGCGATACAAACGTTCCGACACTGAAGTTTCTGTGGGCTCAAACGCTCTTATGAGGTTTTCTGTCGGAATGGAAAATCGGATCTTGGCCTCTAATGCCGGGAAAAAACATTCTTCCCCGAAAAGGTCTTCGAGGGAATACACCGTCCACACCAATCACTGGGAAAGTTGTCTCCGATGGAGTCCAATATCGATATCCAAGCCCTTTTGTTGCAATCAGGCAGAGGCTGCTATTTCGCCAAATGTTGAGACTTTCGCAGTCATGTTTTGAAAAAATAAACATGGAGTCCATTAAAAATTGTATGGCTCAATCTAAAACGCCATTAAGAAAATATGAAGAAACTTCGTCTTGTAAGATGACGTCCGTCGTCGTACTTGTCGTCTCAATGATACGACGCGAAATCCATTGTCTCGACCAAGACGACGCTTGTCGCCTCGACTGGAACGACATCTGTCGTCGTACTTGTCGTCGACCAAGACGACGCTCGTCGCCTCGACTGGAACGACATCTATTGTCGTACTTGTCGTCGACCAAGACGACGGTCGTCGCCTCGACTGAGACGATATCTGTTGTACTTCGTCGACCAAGACGACGTTCGTCGCTTCGACTGAGACGACATCGGTTGTCTGTTGTCCGATGTCTCATGAAAAGTGGCATTAGTTGTGCCAATTGACGCTTCAGCAGGATGCAGGCGTCTCGTCGCTGGGCCAAGGGCGCCGAGCGGAAATTACCGAAAGACTTAGTCTTTGCAGGTTGAATGAGGCGACACCGTCGTCATCTCACGTTGGGCGGCATAATGTCGAGGACGTTTGATGCATGCGCCAATGTTTTCTGTCGTCGACCAAGACGACGCTCGTCGCCTCGTGAGACGACATCTGTTGTACTTGGTCGACCAAGACGACGCTCGACGCCTCGACTGAGACGACATCTGTTGTCGTACTTGTCGTCGACCAAGACGACAGAAATATAATTAAAAATAAATTTTCACTTAGAAAGAAACGTGTTATTCGCTTGAGAATTAAAAGCGTACTGATCACAAAATGGCCCCGGCGCTGCAGGAGACCTAGCGCTAACGTCACAACGTTGGAAAAGCGCGATAGAACTCATTGTACTAGGTTAGAAAGAGACAAAAGATGTTCGTTTGGAAAGCGTAATCTCAAGTGGTTCAAGCGAAGGCTCGAACACCTAAATAGTATATTTCTTCGGCAATATACGGAACTATTTATTTTCTTAAAAATGTATTTATTTTAAGATTTTAAGGACTGATTTTCAATAGTAACTATCCATCGTCAAGCAATAAATACTTAATAAGTATTGCTAGAACAATATTATTCTATGGGGCATAAAAAGAAAAGATGTTATATAGGCGTAAAAATATATATATGAAGTAAAAAACATATTTACTGATGCATATTAATTTGTACAGGTTTTACACAAATCACATTTTCTTACAATAATTTAACATACAACTAAACTACTATTAGACAACTCTATTTTCCCGCGGAGGGGTCGCTCCATGTTTTAATTTTTTTCCAGAATGTTCATAGTCACTTGCTTTAAAATGATTGCTGCACACTTTTACGTTTTTAGGGAAAGGAGGTGATATTTTTAGAATAGATATCCATCTGTTTCGCTCTATGGGGTCTGAAGGTAACCTGTAAAAGGCAAAAACAACTAATAACAATAAAGTAAAAACAAAAACAGTAAGAAAGTATCAAAGACCGCAGAACGAAAACCACTTCAAAAGAACTAATTGTCACCCTACATAATACTGAATGAACACACCGTAATTTATGTTACAGCTATAAAAAAACAAAAAATGTTCAATTAAAATAGATAACTTTAACCTATTAAGTGAGTGTTATAGGTTTTCAAGCTTTTTAAGACACAAAAAGTAAAGAAATAATGTTTTATACAAAATATTTAAGCTAGTACCGATTTATGCAAAATATACACTTACTTGTGAAAAATTATGTTACATGCAGGATACCACTCCTTTCTACAACTGGCCACAATACATCTGACACCCATTTTCTACAAAAGAACACTTATATCTTGAAAAAACAACAACACAAAACGTGATATGAAGCGTCATAATCCGCCATGTTAGCCGCTATTCACTTGACATAACGTCTCAGTGTTGCCAATACCCATTTTGCGATATACCCAAAATTTAAGGAAAAATAAAAGGATTTTAAATTGATAGAACATTGGACAAAAGCAGGGGGGTTCCACTCGTGAGAATAGGTATGACGGGCGAAATATCGCCCCGGCCGATGAAAGGCAGGGCTAGCTACATCAGTACTCGAGCAGTCGCCGGGCGCGCGTGACGCGTCGTTATTACGCGCCGCTCCGCTCGCTCAAATTACGAAAATGACTTCACAACAATACGACAAATGCTGATGTGTTTATGGATGCAAAAATAAAAGGAAAAGGACTGGATCGGATGTGTCTTTTTTAGATCTCTTTTCTTGTCCTCATAATTTTCTCTGACAAACCTACAGTAACATTATGACGTATTTTCATAAACTAAAGTACTTACCTACCTACTGACGAGTAAATATATAGTTTGCAAACATTATAATACGAGTAATACTATTACTTATTAAATAGTAGTAGCATTGGTTTATTTGAACCATCATTTGTTTCAGTAAAAGGTAGGTACCTTATAGGTTAATAAATCAGATGTTTTATTTTCTCAAAGACGACAGCCCTAAAGGTGTTAGTAGAGTGGCAAAAGAGATAGCGCAACGCGAGAGAAAGAGATGCAGCAACTTCGTTTTTTCGCCTAGCGCCGTGCGATCTGAATTGCACTTTAATGTAACGGAGATAGGGTTGCAATTTATTTGAATTATGTCGCCTAGTGGAGCTTCTGTAGGGACTACTATTTGGTATTCTGTGACAAAAGCAAGTTAATATTGCTAGCTTGACAAAACAAGTAGTAATAAGTCACAAGATAGTGCATCATAAATTAACAACGGTTCATTTATCAAAAATGTACAGTAATCGAATTTATTTTCTAAGCATTATGGGGAAAAGTTTGTTTGTTATTGGCGCGACCATCAGTTACCTTAGAAAGAGATAGAGGGATAACAAAATCAAACAAAGGTTACTCGAGTTCATTTCAGTCTACTTCAGTTTGGTATTGTGAGTGCGCTCTCCAGGTTGGGTATATGCTCCTTGCAACGATTGTGCCTCTTTGTCGCTCTTTCCGCGCTTTCGCTTGCACTTCAAGCCTAAATGGAACGCCTTAGCCGCGCGGTAACGCCGCATTGCGTCATGTTTTTTCGTGCGTGCAGCCGGTTCCATCGAATTATAAGACGTTGTCACGTCAAAAAGTACGACAAACCCATGGTCCAAGAAAACAAGGTCTTGCAAATAGACCACGTGACTGACACGTGTCTACGCCATTTCTACGTAATTTTGCCTATTCATCCTTGTCGAATGCGTGTAATAAAAAAACTCAGAATAAATATAGATTATTATTATTATTAATAATAGACAAGGATGAACAGCGCAAAATGACGTAGGCTGGTGTCAGTCACGTGGTCTAACGGTTAGACCTTGTTTTCTTAGACCATGCTCATAGAGATTGAAGTTCTATTATAAGATCTTTAATTTAAAAAGTGCGCCTTACCTTATCGGCGAGTTGCAGCGCGAGCGCTTGCATCCTAGTGGGCTCGGAGCGGTGCAGGATGGCGCACTCGCTGGGGTCGTCGAGCGAGGCGAGCAGCTCCTCGTTGATGATCATCTTAGACACGAGCGAGTGTACTCGCTGGCGGGGCAGCTCGAACATGTCGGCGAGCGAGCGCAGCGAGAGGGAAGCGTACACGTGCGCGTACGTGAACAGGTACGTGCGTAACGACTCCTCGCGGATCAGCCGGCCCAGCATCGCGCGCACGCTCTCCGCGCCTACCATCAGGTCCCACACCTGTAACATGGACCAATATACTCGAGAGGACTGACAATTCTCCCACTACAATGCGTGTTCCTGTAATTAGTACTAAAAGAAAACATAGATGTCACTATCATTCACAAATTAACTATCATTAAAAATTATATATATTATTACTAGCGACCCGCCCCGGCTCCGCACGGGAAAATGATTATTGTGGGTTATCCTTCAGTATAGTATGCATGTACATATAAACCTTACTCTTGAATCACTATCTATTAAAAAAAACTGCATCAAAATCCGTTGCGTAGTTTTAAAGATTTAAGCATACATAGGGACATAGGGACAGAGAAAGCGACTTTGTTTTATATTATGTAGTGATGGTGTCTCTAGACCTGATAAAAAATAAAACTTTTACTAACACATATTTTCACGGGTTTTCTCCACGATTTGGTTAAATTGAGCTTACCGATATTTCGACCGAGTTACATCGATATTTCGACCGAGTTACATCGATCATGGTCACGGCAGAACTAGTACATATTTTAAAATAACAAAGAAAAAAAAATACATTTTCTAGACTTAGCTGGAGTTTTTCTGTGAGATAACATAGGAATTTTTCATAAATATAATTAAACATGTAGTATACATAGGCGGTATTACCTTGGCGTTCATCTTGTCGTTGACGATGTAGTTGAGCGCGCTGCGCCAGTCCCCGCGGCGCATGGCCCTCGCAGCCGCCACGGCGTGCTCGCGCATGCTCTCAGGAGGCCCCACCAGCGCCTGCCGCTCGCTCGCGCGCAGGTTCTGGTAGAACGTCTTGCTGATCATGCGGCGCCGCGCGTCGAACTCATGCGCCGCCATGTACGGGATCTCTATCAACATCGCCGACACTAAATACACACATTCCAACAACTCCAAGTTGATGTGCATATGGAAGGGCATCTGGCGTTGCTTCTCGATCTTCTCTTGTTCTTTGGAGCGCTCGTGCTGGCGCTGAGGCAGTAGGCCTTGAGCGAGCAGCTCCTTGGGTTTGCCGGTCATCATGAGCTCGGCGAGGCAGGCGTGGGCCTCCTTGACGTTGCCGCGGCGGAAGGCGCACAGGCCCAGGTTGGCCATGGTCCGGTTGTACAGGATCTGAGTGCTCGGGTCAGAGTGCTGCACGGTCTCCTAAACAAACGATCAACACATTTGTATACGATATAAAAATAACCATTCATACGGTTCTGATTTGAAGTAAAATTGTATTAAACTCGTTTACAAAACTCAAGCTAATAAATTCAGTAGCGGTCATGTGGATTGCAGTGGCGGTCATGTGGGTTTCAGTAGCGGTCATGTAGGTTGCAGTAGCGGTCATGTGGTTTACAATAGCGGTAATGTGGTTTGCAGTGGCGGTCATGTGGGTTGCAGTAGCGGTCATGTAGGTTGCAGTGGCGGTCATGTGGGTTTCAGTAGCGGTCATGTGGATTGCAGTGGCGGTCATGTGGGTTTCAGTAGCGGTCATGTGGGTTGCAGTAGCGGTCATGTGGTTTACAATAGCGGTCATGTGGTTTGCAGTGGCGGTCATGTGGGTTGCAGTAGCGGTCATGTAGGTTGCAGTGGCGGTCATGTGGGTTGCAGTGGCGGTCATGTGGGTTGCAGTGGCGGTCATGTGGGTTGCAGTGGCGGTCATGTGGGTTGCAGTGGCTGTCATGTGGGTTGCAGTAGCGGTCATGTGGGTTGCAGTAACGGTCATGTGGGTTGCAGTAGCGGTCATGTGGGTTGCAGTAGCGGTCATGTGGGTTGCAGTAACGGTCATGTGGGTTACAGTAGCGGTCATGTGGGTTGCAGTAGCGGTCATGTGGGTTGCAGCCAGGTACCTGCAAGTGGCTCATGAGCAGCAGGTCGCGCGCCTGGAACCAGTTGTCGTGCAGCGCGTGGTGGTACATGTGGCAGAGGATGGCCCGCGTGCGCAGCCGGTCCGACTCGTCGTGCGCATAAATGTACTTGCAGAGCCGCTCCATGCGCTTGATACTGGTCTCTTCGCCGGGAGGGAGGTCCTTGCGCACGGCGCGAGGGTCGAACTGCACACAATAATACATGTCATTTCTTGTTTGCTTGCCTGTCGTGTGGATTTTGAGGTTATGCTACCTAACGCCATCATTATTTATTTATCTACTATTTGAAATCGAAGTGAACATTAAAAACATCAGTTTATTTATTACTTTATAGTATTTTTGTTTAAAGCAAGATATCAATCTTCAGGACAGGAAATGTGCTCGAGCAATGTACTAGCTTTTTTCGAAAAAAAGCTTGAGAAGATGTCAAACGCGATAAAGTGATATAAGAGCATAGGAGTTACTACTCTATATAGTTTTTATAGTGTAACTACATCATTTGACGACTTCTATGCATAAGAGTTATATTAGTTCTGTCATTGAGGTGGCGTTTCGACACATCCTCGAGCTTCTTACGAAATGTACTGAATGCATGGAGTACAGAACCAATGGAGAACGCTTGCGGGGGCGACCGCACACGCCAAACATATGTTATATCTTGCTTACCTCACCACGTTTTTAACCACTAGTGAATCAGATGTCATTGCGTCAGCCACGCGTCGGCCAATTGCAGCCGGCGCAGATCACCTCTCCCCCCGCGCAAATTGGTGACTTTGTTTCTAAGCAAAAGCGTGCGGACGCGCTCTCCATTGGTTCTGTACTCCATGACTGAATGCGAGAGAATTTACTGTACTTTTTTTCTGGTGTGTAATAAAGTATATTCTATTCTATTCTCTTGCGTCGTGAGCCTTTAGAGCAGGTTCTTAATGTATCTAGTGAGGCTTGACAGATAGGTGCGTATATAGTTAGTTTACCTTGTAGTACAAGTGGTCGATCTTGCGCAGGTAGGCGCGGCACACCTCCTGCGGCGAGCCGTCGCGCTCCACGCACTGGCACACGCGGTCGATCAGCGCAGACACGCGCACCTACACAATACAACACACACTATCACCACTGGGCGGTCACTCCATACAGAAAACGCGTTTTGACAAGCTACTTCTTTTTGAATGTCAACTACAAGTCAATGGCGCTAGGCGCTATGTAAAACACCCCCGATCACCACCGGCGGAGTCCCGCGGCGCCTGCGGGGTGCGGGGCGTGGGGCTAAATCGGGCGGGGAACTCATTTTGGCGCGGGGGGGTGAGTGTGTGAGTGATTTTCTTCTGTGCTATCACTACACAATATTACAAGGTTGTGACTTATGCTGCCGTCAATGACTTAGTACTGCTTCATACTGCTTGACCTGGCCAATGTCACGGCAATGAGTAGGGGTGAGATTTTACGATTTGTGTGGACTGAACTGAGCCGTATAGCCGGAACCACATTCGCGCAATTACGCGCGCGTCGCTGGTTTATGGACCCGATCTGACTTTATAGGATAGCAGCCTTTGTGCCGTGAACGAAGGGACGCGCCACGTGAACGCGTTCACGCGGATACAATCCACACTCGCAAGGCACGGCCAGTTGTTCACTGAAAAATAAGTAACCACAAGCTCTGCGCTCTTTTGGATAAATTACTTATTGCTAGAATAGTTAATCTCTTCCACACAACCAAAGAAATAATTGCGAAAAATGCACATTAACGCGAGTTGGTGCCGCAAATGTACCTCATCATCATTATCGTGTGGGTTTTGAAGTTACCCTCACAAAAGCCCTCATCCCTTGCAGCTTGCACAGCGGCTACTCCTTGATCTATTACAATACAATACAAATTATCCTTTATTGACACCAAGAAAATACAGCAGGGTGCAATCTGAAAAATTTTGTAATTTTTCATGTTATGTTTTCATATATACGACCGATTCCAGAGAGAGACTATAGAGAACAATGAATAACTAACACAGAAAATAAAGAGGCACAGAATACCAAATAGTAGTCCTTACAGAAGCTGCACTAGGCGACGTTATTAATATAAATTGCAACTAGCTCCGTTATAATAAAGTGCAATTAAGATCGCACGGCGCTAGGCGAAAAGACGAAGTTGCTGCATCTCTCTCTCTCGCGTATTGCGCCACTCTAAACACCTTAAGGGAATGGGGCCGGGCGGTAGGTAGTTATAGCGCGCAAGTACATGGAGAGGCGGCGTCATGTATGTACCTCGTCCTTGAGCCGCTCCACGTACTCGTTGGAGTGAGGGTCGCACTCCTTGAGCAGCTTGGTGAACTCGTCGTCGAGCCGCTCGAGCGCGGTGAGCACGCAGCCGCGCACCTTGTACGGCGGCGCCGTCAGCTGTTAAAGAGGCGGCGTCATGTATGTACCTCGTCCTTGAGCCGCTCCACATACTCGTTGGAGTGAGGGTCGCACTCCTTGAGCAGCTTGGTGAACTCGTCGTCGAGCCGCTCGAGCGCCGTGAGCACGCAGCCGCGCACCTTGTACGGCGGCGCCGTCAGCTGCTCCTGCTCCTCCGTGATGCTCTCGCTCAGCGACTAAGCACAAATTAATAACACTAAATTAAAAATTTAATAAACCCCGACACGAAACCGTTACTTGATCCTTTCAACAACTAGAAAAGAGCTGATAATGTTCAAATGGCTGAAGATATTTTCTAGGATCATTGCTAAGAACACTTTCGATTGTGACACCTTGCAAACAAAAAAAACTAGATCAAAATCGGAGCATCCGTTTAGGAGCTACGATGCCACAGACAGACAGACAGACAGACACACACGTCAAACTTATAACACCCCTCTTTTTCGTCGGGGGTTAAAAAGTTTCCAGAAAGTCCACTCCCGCCTTCCTTGAAATTAACTACCTAAACTTGGTTGACTCCTTGAAAAACGTGTATCGTCATTATTGTGTTGTGTTTAAACAGCCAAATACACTACAACAGTAATAAGAACACTTATCAATTTTTTAGCGCATCGAACATCAATTACTTAGTTAATAATCGCGAGAGCGACGACTGCACGTGGTCCGAGCTTGTATAGAGCGTGGTCCGAGCGGCCTGTAAACGCAATGATCAATATGTGCGTAAAAATACGGCGCTTAGTTCCGAGTGGGCCATCTGTCTAGGCGCGCCGCGCGCCGCCGCTATACGTAATTTGTGGTCTAAGCATCACATTGCGGATGGATGGCAAACAATTAAAAAACAATGTCCTATATGTTGCGAAAATTTTAATTTAAAGCCCGACCAGAGAAATAAGAAACCTCGCCATATTGCGGAGTTTCAATTGAACTAATTTTATAATAATTGTGAATTTTGTGTTTCTTTTTTGGTATGTACAGTTGTACACTCTATGATTATGAGATTGGAAAAATCGAAAATTTTATTAGTCATACTAATATTATAAAGAGGAAAGATTTGTATTTTTGTGTGTGTATGTTTGTAATGAATATGTTACGGCTAAAGACAGGTGTGAACATAAACTTAAGATTAGCCGGCTAAACTTAGGTTTATCTTTGAGGAGCGGCTAATGTTCGATAAAATATAAAATTGCGTCGAGTTATTTCATCTTTAGCCGTATAAACTGCACATTATCCGACCCGAAGCGGCTAAAAATGTATTCCTTGGACGCGCGCGGGCGAAGAGCGGGTGAAGTGGTCGGAGGGGGGACGATGATGCGCAATATGTGTTTGTTTTTAATTTTTATATTTATAATGAGGTTGATTGTTTTTTTTTATACCTTAGTAGGTATCATTGAAACGAATTGTTGATTGTTGTAATGCAAATGTAGTGATAATTTCAATTTTGAAAAATTTTGTTCCTAATTAATAACGAAAAAGATTTATTTTGTTTTGATTTTTGTATTTTTATAAGCCTAAATAGGTATTTCTAATGAACAATAAGACTGATTGTTTTAATAAGAAAAATTGTGGCTTAAAGGAAACATTATCTATCACTTTTCATTTGCTTATTCATATTTAGCCGAAGGGCGGCGGCTAAACTTAAGTTTAGCCGGCTAAAGATAGAAGAAACTAACATTAGCCGCTCCTCAAAGATAAACCTAAGTTTAGCCGGCTAATCTTAAGTTTATGTTCACATATATCTTTAGCCGTAACAAATACACTCAAAAACTACTGAACCGATTTCAAAAATTCTTTCATTAGATTTTATCATTATTAGAAAGCTACATTCACCCTGAGTAACTTACGGTACCTTTTACCGCGGGAAAATGCCTCATTTCCACAGGAAAAACTGTTAATGCGGACGGAGCCGCGGAGGAAAGCTAGTGTTTAAACAAAATAAAAGTATAGTAGTCACCATGTCGTCGTGCGCCAGCAGTAGAGTGACCATGTGGTCGACATTCTCGACCAGTTTGGACCAGTACTCCGGCTTCATGGCGTCGGACACCTTGGGGTTGTAGTCGAAAAGCGCGGCGACGGTGGCGGCGCGCAGTTTGAGCTGCAGCGCGTCCCCCAGCGCATGCGCGGCGGCCACGGTGCGCAGCTCGTGAAGCAGCTCCAACTGCGCGCGCCGGTCCGTGCGCTTGCGCCCGCGCGCCGCGCTGATCTCGCCCAGCTTCTTCACCACCAGTGCCGCGTCTATGTCGCTATCCTAAACATTCAAATGGTTTTTAAGGTAGATAGATAGATGAAAGTTTATTGCATGAAAATTGCACACACACAAATATAACAAAGCTAAGTAATGCAATACCAAAACTGAGTTACTATCACGAACTTAAAGAATAATAATAATTTTAACATACATACATACAGTCACGCCTCTTTCCTTGAGAGGTAGGCAGAGACCACTTCCTTGCACTTGCTACGATCCAGACACACTTCTTTCGCTTCATCCACATTCATTAATCTCCTCATTAATAATTTAAACAATAATGATAAATAACTGTCCAATGTGTGGTGCAATATGCAATGGGCCCAGGCTCAGTGGAAATTTACTTGAAAGGGCAACACTGATTTTCAGCCAGGTAAGATTTAATGAAACAATTATCGACGTCAAATCTAATAAATAGAAAGGACGACTTTCCATGGTTCCGTTCAAAAGTGGCGTGCTGGTGTAGCTATACAAAAGATACGTACTTACGATAACAGGGTGAGCAGAGTTTTAGTAAGCTCACAAGGGAGCACTTGGGGGAACTTCCCTGTGACATTAGAGAACACAGAAATCTGATGGCAGAATTTACTTTAAAGGCAATAATAATTGCACTTAGTAACAGGTTGCCTTATATTAACACCATGATAGTTACTTCCAGTAATACCACAGAATACCAAATAGTAGTCCCTAGTAATACCTAAGGCAAAAAAAAAACATAGCTTTAGTTTCTAAAAGTAACATACTGTTACAACATACCTTGGCAAACATTTTAGGTTTATCGGAAGTAGCTGCACCCTTTCTGACGGTCTCCCACTCGCCGCCATCGTCAGCCTTGTCGTCCTTCCTGATCTTGCCGGTTCGCTCGCGGCGCTCCGCCCTGCGAGCTTTGCGCCTGTCGGCTTTCTCCTCATCTTCCTCTTTCTCTGTGGTTCTCTTCAAGAATCTCTCTCGGAGGTTGGTGATCCCGCGAGCCTCGTCGTCGGAGCTGGAACTGGAGTCTGATGAGCTGGAGCCCCAGTCCATGGAGTCTGAAGACTCATCGTCCTGGGGTGGCGGCTTGCGCGCCGGTGGCTCGGGCGACCGCCGCGCACGCACCTTGTCCACCTTCACTTTATCTTCATCTTCAGATTCATCAGATGATGAAGTATCTAAAAAAAAAATTAATAACATGATTTGTACCTATAACTAAATTCTCAAATGAATCTATGAAAAATATACACAAACATTGAATTACCTTTCCTCTCATCATCATCATCAGGAAGGTCAGGGTTTTCCCGGAACTTGGTAATTTCAGCATCAAATTCTTTAGTGTACTTCCTCAGCTTCTGTCTCAGAGAAGTGAGCGCTTTGCTGTTGCCCTTGGATAAAGACTTCCTGCTATCCCGGTCAGCCCAGGCGCCCGCTACCCAGTCATCTAGTTCTACTAATGCTCTCACAAAGAACCTTGGAGCTATTCCATTTTCCTCCTTTTGAACTACAGGAGCAGCTCTTGTATAAGCCTTCTGCAGTTCTTCAAAAGATGCGAGAGCAGACGCAAAGTCTTTGATCTTCTTGTGGTTGCGTATGGAATGGATGATACCCTCCAGCTCCTCATAGCGTTTCTCCTTGTTGGAACGCACTATGCGCTTTGTTTCTTCCTCATCATCACTGAACTGAACAGATAATAAAAAAGAGGATGCAGTTTATATCACTTTGAAAAAAAAAATCTTAATGCACTTGAACATTCATTAACAATACTATATCTTTTTAATCAAAGCGAAAAATTTAAATCATTGTGACTAATTGGGCATAATCTGAACTGTATAAAATATATGAAAGTAACCCAAATTTGTGATTAAGTGCTATGGCTTTCAATGTGGTTGCTTGCAATATGCATTGACCTCAGTGTGTACTCTTTTTTGGCTTTTAATTTATTGTTTCGGCGTGTGGATAAAGTATACTAGTATTACACTATACATACCGTGTAGACAGGCGCTACTGGGCGCACGATCTGCTCCTCCTCGCTCGAACTCTCGGACTCGGAGTCCGTTCCAGTGGCGAAAAAACGACTCATTGTTGCTAACTCTTAAAATATTACCTGCAACATACAATAATATTTATAACACCGCACTTTTTATCGTTCCTTTACTTCCTTCTACGAATGAAAATGTACAGTAAAAAAATATTCAAAACGTAGAGGTTATGACTTCTGATAAGTAAAAAACTTGATTGGGGTTGATCGATATGTACCCTTTGTAAATAACAAAATGTGCAATATTACTTTGAGAGTTCGAAACGCGTGAGAAAATCATGAAAATAATGCGAAAAAGCTTTAAAAACACAGGCTTCTCACTGCACCAAACCCACGTCAAAACGTCAATCAAACAAAAGGAAAGGTTAGGTTATACGGGCTACACACGTCTGCCTTGTATGCCGAACAGAGCGAGACGCAGTTATGCGCTAGAGGGAGCGCGTTGATTGGTATTTCATTCTAACGCATAACTGCGTCTCGCTCTGTTTGTCAAACACGGCGTGGTCGTCCGTACGTCCGTATCACCGTATAATATGTACGTAGTACATACTATATTTATACTGTGTCCGTATCGTCGTATTCGTCGTACGTACGTATAGTATACGTGCACCTTGTTTTTTGTACTGTATTATTTGGCCGTACATTATAGGGACTACTTTTTTTTTTTTCAGCTTATGTTATGGCACTCACAGTTTTCCTATGTGCCGTGTCGTGTTCGTGTCACGCACGTCACGTTCACGTCACGCTCACGAACGATATGTTCCTTACTAAAGACTAGGCTGCATGGTCTTTAAACTTTTTGCCTTTTCCATAAGGGAATAAAGCCAGCACTACACTCTCGACAAAACCCGAGAGCCGATCAGCTAAAAGGGACGCGGTTATGCGTTAGAATGAGATGCAAATACACCGTACGTACTACGTATTGGCCATCCATGTCATGTGCATCCATGTCTTGCTTGCCATGCATGTCTCGTCGTCGTCTAGTTTTGTGGAGAGTGTAGTGCGGCTTTAAAACGTAGAAAGAGTATTTATGAGGAAAAAATAACTTGAAAAAAAAAAGTAGAATTTGGTTGGTAGAATATTAGAATTTAGTAGGTATTATATTTTTGAGATAATTGCGCTTTTCTTTCTCAGTGTATAATAATTGATCCTGAATCTGATCTCTGTCAGGTTTTATTTGTTGAAGACATGGAATTTACGAGTTTAATATTTCCATTTACTAAAAACATGTGCCGTACCTGTCTGGTAGAATCAGATACGAGTATGTTTATGAACGTCCAGGATACAATTGAACACGAGATGAGCAAAGTAAAAATTGTTGATGTTCTGATATTCCTCAACTGCTTAGAGGTAACTAGTTTCATTCACTAATAAGTTCTAGTTAGTTGAGATGAGATCAATGCTAGTTAGTTGAGATGAGGTCAATGGAAATCCGATTCCCTTCTTTGCCCAACATCCTACTTGTATAATGTTTTCTATTTTACTTGCAGAATAACGATGAAGACAATTGGCCCCAGGGAATGTGTGCAGAGTGCGTATCCACAGCCATTGTGGCCTACAACTTTAAATTAAACTGTTTGAAAGTGAACTCTACTCTTTCTCAAATACTCACATCTTCTCCAAACCTGCAGAGGTCCGACATTGACTCTATAGATATAAATGTAGTCTACCAAGACCATGAGTATGATGTGCCACTGTTTAATCACAACCCATTGGACTTGGAATCCGATTTAACAGCTAACAAGGAACTTGCTCCCCTGCCGCCTGTTAGTGAAATAACTTCAGCTGAGCAGCCTCCCCGTCATGAAGCAGACAAAAAATATGTTTGCAATCTATGCTCTAAGTCATTTACGAGAATGTTTAATTTGAAGAATCACATGATGAAACATACTGAAGTTAGAAGGTTCTTATGTTCAAAGTGTGGCAAAGGATTTCATACTTCAAATGAACTAAGACAGCATTCAATTTCACACAAGAATTTGGCACAGTTCAAGTGTGGCTTCTGCAATAAAACTTACAAAAAACGGCAATCTCTCAAGGAACATTTCCGTATAGCACATTCTAGCAACCGTAAATTGTTTGCATGTGACACTTGTGATAAAAGGTACACTATGAAATCAACCCTACTGGCACACAAAAGAACACACCACCAAAATAAAAAGTTCACTTGTGAACATTGTTATAAAGTTTTTACTAGAGCCTCTTATTTGAAAACTCATAGTCTGATCCATACTGCACAGAAGAAACCAAGACCATTTCATTGCAATTTTATAAACTGTGCCAGAAACTATTCTACAAAACATTCACTACTTGTGCATATTGCACATGCACATACCAGTAAAAGACCTCATAAGTGTAATATATGCTCCAAAGGATTTGCTACAAATTCTGGTTTGAAGAATCATGCAGAAAGCCACAACACTGCAGGCTTGCACTGCAGTTATTGTTCGAAAAAAATGTCTAACAACAGAATATTGCAAAAACACATCAAAACCCATGATGTGGATGCAAATGACATGATTTTGGAAACAGTGGTGGATAATGTATTCTTTGATCAATATGTAATGTAAACATGAGTTTTATATTTTTGTTTTCATGCAGTTTAGTATTATTAAAGTAACCCACCTTGTAGTTGTAATTTGTAACTGCAAATAAATCTTAAATTAACCCAGTTTATTATTTGGTATGTAATGCAACTAGATTATACAAACAAATACAATTAAACATTTTGGGAATACAACATTATGATGATTCAGAATTATAAGTATGAATGCTTATGATCCCAAGAAATCTTTGTTAAGTCTAATAACAGTTGTAACAGAACACACAGGCGCATTTTCGAATATTTTATTATAATAACATGTAAAATAAAGGATACTTACTTATTATTGCAGACAACTTGATAAAAGTACAATTAATTAATTAATTTATAGATAAACAGTGTGGTATTATGTATGAATGACAACCCATTAATCAGATATTATTTACAAAGCATCAATATGATTTTGCATTCTACTATGCCTCCCATATAATGAAGTTGTCTCAGTGTAATTACTTAATAATATTTATGTAACACATTTTTAACAACATTTTAATTAATTCTAAAATATATCACCACAACTAATATAATAATGATCTCTAAACAGTGAAAATATATTTTATTAAATGTTACAAAAGCTATACAAATAAAGATCCAAAATAAATTCTAATAATTTCCCTTTGGTTGTTTTTAGGAATGTTATTGGAACCAATTCTCATGGAATATGAAAAGTTTTTTTGTTTCCTTTTACATAAATAGTTGAAGCATGCTCATAAAGTAAGGAAACTAAAGACTATTTACCAAGTAGTTTGTTCATTTGGTTATTTTGCTTTCCAATTTTGAGATCAGCACCCTCTACTTTGTCCTGTATTGTATCAATCAATTCATTCTGGGCATCAATCTCTCGACCTAATTCAGTTCCAAGGCCTTTTAGTCGACTTATGTGCTGAACCATCTCTTCTAGGTTGTCATCTAGCATTTTGTTAATACGTTGGCTGTCTGGCAGGGCTTCTGGCATAGATTGTTGGTCCAACCCTCGTAGGCGTGTAGCTGGGTGAGCATTAAAACGATCTTCAGGAGTAATTCCACTGGAATAATCACCAATAGTATCCTGCAATCTGCTTCCACTGGCACCGCCCCTCGCGCTTTGAGAGTCTGGCGATGTCTGACTTCGAGGGGGCGGAGTTTGGTCCGATTTTCCTGAAATGTAGTTTTTAAGACCATAGAACACAGATTTGATGCCATTGAGATGTTTTTGACTGTAATTTAAGTTTGTATTAATTTCGTCGAGCCTCTTGTTTGTATTTTCGAGCGTTTCTCTTTGACGGACAAGTTCCTCTGCGGTAGCAATACCAATTTGTTCCGACTCGCGTAACAAGCCAATACTTCTCGAAGAAGAATCAAGAGTCCTTTGTTCAATTTCTCGTTGGCGTTGCAACAGAAGCTGTTTCTGACGTTCCAGATCCGCGATGTGACCACCATAAGGCTGAGATTGCGCAGCAGGTTTTGGTTGTGGCGGAGGGAATCTAGATCTGTACCCATTCACAAATGTATCATCGTCCACGTCGTCATCCTCAAATAGATTAGAGGGATTACTGATGTATTTATGTCCAGCCATTTCACTATGTGATTTCCCAAAACCACGGAACACTATTACTTCCTCAAAACAGGCCCTTATCAACTTTCTATGGAGGCACAGAATTATGTATGAGGGATAAAAACCAATGTGGCTCTCGTAAAAATTGTGTTATTCGCAGAATTTTATTAGTACACATGTTAATTTTTTTGTCAATAAACCTTATGAAATAATAAAAATCTTTTAGCGTATATAATTAGTATAATTGTTTGAAACTTAGTTGTAAGGTTCTAGGATTCCTACTCTACAAAGAAACAAATATAATTATTAATGTGAGCAATTTTGTTGAGATCATACTGGCAGCACCATAGCCTCCATCTTGGATGTCAATTGTCACGTCAAAACTGGAACTGCGCATTTTTTTCGTATTTCAATTATTTATTCCAATTAGTCTTGTGAATTCTTAAAAGTTTATCCAGTGTTTTGTTTTGTGATAAAATTGACTCTAATCTAAATGCCACCGCCGTAATGTTCGGCAAAGAAAATAAACGCACCTGTGTGAAGTGCGGTGCTTATCCAGCTAAAAATAAGGAAATAAAACTGTTCCGTGTTCTAAAACCTGGAGTAAGGAATTTGGAACGGTAAGTACTTATCTTCCTTTGGTCAGAGAGTCAAGTTCAGGACGCTTCTTCAAGCTAGAGTTGGATAAGAATACGATATTATGAAGATGACTTTTGCCTTACAAATCTATTTCTTTGTCGCTTAATCCATCCATATAGACATCTCATACTTTAGAAGGATAAACATTTCTACTTCAATGCGACACACACAGAACCAATGAGAAAAATAACTATAATATGGGGGGCATTGAACTAATCAATCAGTCATATTTATTTATAAATAAATTGAAAACAATAACAAGCATTTCTCTTCTCTTTTCAGGTTGATCAAGAAGTTTCTGTCTCTATACCCACCTTTCCAGAAAGCTCTAGAGTATTTAAAAATATCACAAATGAGTCTTGTAACATGACGGTAACTATGAATAAGTTTTTGTAATTTTTTAAATTATTTCTTGTTTTACTTACATACATTAATGCTTTGATGGGTCACCAAAAGTTGTTGTTATTTTCTGGTTATTTTATTACCGATTTGTAAAAAGGAGGGGGTCCGGCCGTTAGGCCCCCATTCCGGTACGCCCCCGGCCGTGACGCCACTGAAAAACGTTTTGTATAATATTACGTTTATTTATATTATCTTATATTGCAGGTTGAGCAACAAGCGTCCAATTTTACAAACCAACCAGGACCTTCAGGAGTTTCGAAAAATATGACATCTGAACCTTGCCATGTAATGGTAAATACCTACTTAAATATTTATAATTATGTAATATTTTAGTATACATACGAGATAGTACTTATATTAATTCTTCTATTTAGTAAAGAAATGCTGCACAAATTATCAGACTAATCCAGGTCTGTGACTGACTTTTTTCATAAAATGTACAGATTATGAGATTATCATAGATGATATAAATAAAATGGTGTAGCTATAGTTCAGCTTAGCAGTTTAGCTTGCTCTAGAAAATCTTGAAATTTAGCAGTGCTATTTATGTGTTTTCGTTAAACATAATGTTTTTATTTTTTTGGTTGCAGGTTGAGCAACAAAAGTCCTCTTTACAAGCAGATAAAGAAAAACTCCTAGAATTAAAATGTAAAAAATATTTTTAAAAAATTTGTCAACTGCATAAACGCGTTAATAAATTGACAATAAAAACAACGCTTGATTCTATTGCTGACAACAAAAATGTGAAAAAGTTGTCGTCAAAAATTACACCTGCATTTGCCCTACTTCTACAAGGGCAAATCAGGAACTTCACTAGAAAAGTGAAAGGTAGAAGGTGGACCAAAGATGAAAAGATTACTGCCCTGAGAATTTTCAAAAGGTCACCGACTTGCTGAGAAATTATGTGTGTTGTGTTTTATTTTGTTCAATGTACGAATATCTTGACAAACAAATACAACATGATAGGTATGTTATTAATTTTATATTATTAATGTTGATTAATATTATGTTTTATGTATATTATATTATATCATTTACACATTTATACATATGAGCTGCCTGCGACTTGGCATATTGTGTTAATTATAAGTAAGTATTCACTTATTTACTTTGTTATGATATGTAACTATGTTATGTAAATTAACTTTATTTACTAATTGTTTGTTGATTTAAATAAGTTAATCGCCATAAAATGGCTTTAAGTAAAACATCAGTACCTATCATAAGTATGTTATACCTATTCAAATACTTTTAAAATAAAAACAATGTTTTTATTCTCATAACCGTTTGTTATTTATTGTCTTGTAGGTAAACTCAATACAGGAGGTTTAAATTATACTTTTTACATACCTATGTATTGGGTTTACTTACTTGAAGTTTCCTAATCCACCAAAAATTTAAAATAAAAAAGTACCTGAGACCCGTATTTGTATTTCCCGCGTTGCATATTTATTTCGCGTGCACAGAGTTAGATGTCACTAGTAAAAAAACAATTCTATGAACTTGCCATTCTTCTTCACTGTTCACCAAATATAATACGTACGATGATGTACGTACGCGGAAATAATTACTATGCGTGCCAAATAAGAATAGGATCGCGTTTGCAGCTAACGTCACGAGACAAATGTCACCAAATGTCTTTGTACAGTCTGCAAGAAAATGTAATAATTTTTATATTAGTAATTAATTTCAATAAATTAAATCATATAGATAACGCAACAATAAGCAAAATATTAATATTATTACTACACTGACAGACGCGTCCGTGTTGCTAGATTATGTGAATTTTCGTGATTTTTATGCATACTTGCATACCTAAATTATTAATTAACATAATCAAAATAATCATATTAGAATCATATTAGGAATTTTCAGTGGGGCCAACTCTCTTCGAGGTAACCTAAATCACAAAAATCCACATAATCTGGCAACACAGACGCGTCTATTATCGGTGCAACCAGTAATAATATTACTATTTTGCTGTTTGTTGTGCTTGTGTTATCTCTATCATTTAATTCAAATTAATTATTATATAATTCATATCATTAGATTTTTTTGTAGACCGTACTTTTCTGTCGTATTTTGACATCTGTCTCGTGACGTTAGCTGCAAACGCGATCCTATTCTTATTTGGCACGCATAGTACGTACGTACTACTAACTACCAAAGAGAAAAATAACTATAACTGTGCTATAACCATACTATAAAAAAAAAACATCGTACTAAAATACCACAAACAGACAATACATAATATTACATGCATATTGCGAACGCGAATCACACACAGACACCACACCACACCACAATCACACTCTTAAGGCGGAAAAGGACGCAGTTATGCGTTAGAATGAGATACAAATACACCGCGCTCACACTTGCGCATAACTGCGTCCCTTTCGTGTTTTGTCTTCGTCGCCAGTGAAATACCTAGCTAACATAGTAAACATCGTCGATGTTCTTTGGTAGGTACTGTCAAAAGCATGCAAATGCAAAGCTAAAATAAAAATTGTTTCAGTTTATATTTGGAATAAAAAAAAAAAATACTAGTAGGCTTACTACGTAAGAAGCGACAGGCTCGAGAAGCTGTCAAACGCGACATATTAACAGAACTACTATGGCTCTAACTAATGTAACTATGTCGCGTTTGACAGGTTCTCGAGCTTGTCGCTGCTTACATAGTTAAATGAAATGAAATGAAAACTTTATTCGTTTGAAACATGGTACATATTATGAAGATGGTAACATTATTGTACAGCGAGTTTCACAATTTCGCCTGACTGAGGCATACTAAGCGAATACGAATAAGCCTACTGCCTACTTGTACTACAAGTACATTGTATTTTTTTTGTTCTACTTGTATGGAATAAAATAACTTAAAAATAACTAACTCATGTCTATTAAAATTATGTTTATTTGTAATTGCCATACGACATGATTTGTAATTTATTATTATTTATCCTTATGATTGTGATTTAAACATTTGTCAATTATTAATATTCATGTATAAATGAGTTTTTTTATAACATTGTCTTTATAGCATCATATGCTACAAAAAAGAACGTTATGGTTTTATGTTTATTAGCTTAAGTTAATTCAAAATAAAGGTGGCCCAAGTAAACTACCTTGTGGTATTCCATGATTTGAAATTTTTGCGTATAAGCTGGCTGGTTTTTCTGTTTGTTTGTATTTCAGTAGATCAGTTCATTGCTTTCTATTTTTACCTTTGGTTGGGTTGGACTTTGCTTGCATCCGGATGTGCCCGAAGAGAATCGCAGTGCGCTTGTTTGTTTACATATTAGGTAGTTACTTTACGTGTATGTAGTTGTCCTAATTCAGATTTGAGGCTATTGGGATTTAATTTAGTTATTTATTGTGGTCGCCAACAGAGTTTACATCAGGTATATGCTAAGAAATTAAAATAAGGTACCGATATAAAACTAAAATGTACCTAGCATAGCATAAGGCCTACTATACATAGTAAGTGTAAAAAGTACAGCACAGCAAAGCAAGCTTTGTTTGACGGACGTAATAGTATTCAGCTAAGCGTGCTCTCGACCGCAAATAAAAAAATAACTGTTCAAATAAAAATTAACCGAAAAAAGTAGCAATAGTATGTTATTGTAAAAAGATATTTTATGAGTTTTGTTGATTTGTGAGTTATAACATAATAATGTTTTTTTGAGTGCACGCTAACGTACTAAGCCTGCTGGTTGTAACGTACGTACGATACGTACGAGTACGATACTACGACCAACAAAATGCATGAAGCTCGTGCATGAATTATTTAGTCGTACATTATTGCTACCCAGAGTGTTGAATGAACTTGAATGAGTGAGGGAGTTTTACGCGGGAATCGAGAGGAAATGGCGGGTTCATTGTTTCGTCCTTTTTAAAATTAGTTTTTCATGGTAATTGTTGTGTTAATATGGTGGAATTAGTGCGATAATGTGCCGTTAAAGAAGAACTATTCAATGAAAGTGAGAAATAATGTGTGGTTAGCTGTTTCTGGTTTGGTACCCCGCGTTAAACTCCAGTATCATTGGAATGTAAGAAGAACCACCCTTGCATTTTAATGATCCCGTAACAAGAAATGAAACTACTGAAGACGCAAGAAACAAGATGGTTGCAAGAAATGACTAAAGAAAGACGGACGACGAAATAAGGGCTCTTACAGACGAGCGGCACTTGCCAAAGGCAGACACAACTGCAGCCGTCGCCACCTGTTGACGGCTGCAGTTGTGTCTGCCTTTGGCAAGTGCCGCTCGTCTGTAAGAGCCCTAAAACTGAAGAAAAAATGACTGAAGATGAAGACATTAAACTTGGATAATGCAATAAACTACTAAAGACTAGGCTGTATGGGCTTAGATCCCTTTGCCTTTCCCATAAGGGAGAAAGAAACTAAAAAAAAAAAATTGAATGAGTGAGTGAGTAACATTTCATTTTTGACATTATATATTTTATAGTGATGTCAATGTCACAGAATAAATATAATGTAGGTACTAGGTGATGTATCAAGTCGGCCTGGTATTCTAGTATTATAATACTAATTAAAATAATATTCGAATAGTTTCAGAATTCAGCTCTTTTAAAGTCTGATCTCTTGAAGAAAGCAAAACTATTTAATAATGCGAACCGTAACTCAAAATTAGCTGCAAAACATCTAGGTTTCAAGACCCAGGAGGATACTCCAATATATTTATCAGAACACCTTACCTCCAAAGCTGCTCGTCTGCATTTCCTGGCCCGCGACCTGCAACGCTCCAAGGGATATAAATACTGTTGGACAAACTACGGGAAAGTCTACGTGCGTCGAACAGAACTATCTCAGATTATTTTAATAAGAACTGAAGAGCAAATCCATCATCTCATGTTGCAGGAATGACAATTAGTACATAGTCAAAAACTAATACTATCTGTTATCTGGTACAATGCCGTAGTACCTATATTAATCAGGATACCTAAAACTTTTCTTTGTTTTGAATTATTTTTTCAATTACTAATCTATAAAAATGCATATATTACACAAAATACCCCCCATTTACACATGTCTTACACCCTCAGAATCAGATTCACTCAACTCAGACTTGATACACAACTACATTCACATATATTCCATACGCTGTCATCCATACATGCCATACTACACAATCTGCGCATTCACACACCACACAAACCTACAAAATACAATTCACTGAACCACACACATATTATGCAAATGTGCCAAAACCAGTCACATTGTTTTTATAAAATTCATTTTACCAACATCGCGTACTTGCATTGGTTTATCCAGCCATTACACACAGTAAAAATTTACAACTGCTGTTTCAATTTGTACTGCCTATCTCCTAATACTCTAAATAATGGATAATACACTTACTACAATAAATGAAATAGATCAATTAGAAATAGTACATTCTTTTAAGTGCGAAGTAAACGAGCTAAATACACGCTTAACAGTTAAAAAAAGTGATTTCACAGTAATCATCCAAAATATACGAGGTATCAATTGTAATTTTAATGACTTTCTTCTAACACTGCATGAACTTAATTTTGAACCTGACGTTATTGTTTTTACGGAATGTAGAACTGACACCAACAAACCTCTGCCTACTTTGTTAAATTATAATTCACATTCTACAACCGTTAATTTAAATCAAAATGACGGTGTCGTAGTTTATGTTAAAAATACACTGAGATATAAAATAAAGGAAATTAAATTATCCCAAGCGTCTTGCTTACAGCTTGACATACTAAATAATAGTTTAGTGTGTATTTATAGATCGCCATCACACCATAATTCCGAAAACTTCATTGAATCGCTAAACTCCCATTTAGAAAATGCAAAATTGGAGGAAAATGTTATCATTACCGGTGACTTAAATATAAATATAACCTTAAAAGAATCTGAGTCATACTATGAACAAAAAAATAGACATACGTACTTAAATATGCTAGCTTTACATGGCATCATCGCAGGACACACCATACCTACTAGACAACAAAACTGTCTTGATCATATCATGGTAAAATTAAACGAACGTAAATTGCAGGCCCAAATTGCTATACTCAATACTTCGGTCACGGACCATTTAACACCTTTATTGTATCTATCAAAAATTAAACGTCAAAGTCCAGTTAAAGTAATTAAAAAGACTATAAATTTTGAAAAAGCCCTTGAAGAACTTAAAAACAAAAACCTGGACAACTTGTTATTTAGTACTGATCCAAATGAAGTTATAGATTCTCTGATATATATATTAGTCGATGTACTGAAGAACAATACAATAGAATCTAATATTCCTTCCAAATATAAAACACTTAAGCCATGGATTACACCGGGTGTCCTTCGTTGTATACGAAACCGGAATAAACTGCAACGTGATACACGAAATGACCCTTACAATGAAATAATCAAATTAACATATAGGAGATATAGAAACTTCTGCAATAAACTAATAAAACGATTAAAAAGAAAATATGATAGAGAAATACTTGAAAAAAATATAAACAATAATAAACTGTTATGGAAAAATATTAAAGAAATAACTTATACTAGTAAAAACAATAAAATAAATACGGAATTACAAAACTTAAAGTCTTCTCCTATAGAATCAGCTAATTTTATCAATAAATATTTTTGCAACATAGGTAGGGATCTTGCTCAGGTAAACCAGCCGACCGGTCTTGAAATAAATACATATCTTCAAAATCTCCCATCGCAACCGAACTCATTTGTATTATTACCAGTGGATGATGATGAAATAAACAGCATCATAGACAACCTAAAATCAGACAGTGCACCAGGCTGGGATAACGTACCAACTTCTTTCATTAAACTTGCTAAATCAATTATTGTTCCTACTTTAACATATGCTTTTAATCTCTGTTTTGAAAAGGGGACTTTTCCTGCCCCACTCAAACTGTCTGTTGTAACTCCTGTGTATAAGGGTGGGGATAGAGACGATGTCAGTAATTATAGACCGATATCTGTTTTACCTGTCTTAGCAAAGATATTAGAAAAAGTAATGAATAAGAGACTTCTAAATTATTTAAGTAAATTTGACATTTTAGCTAAAAATCAATTTGGATTTCAACATGGAAAATCTACTGAGGATGCAGTACTGGCACTAACATCCTCAGTAACTGAACATTTAGATAGAGGTAAGAAGTGTATGGGTGTATTTCTGGACTTTAAAAAAGCCTTTGACACCGTCTCTATTCCCATACTTATTCACAAACTCGAAAAGATTGGAGTAAGGGGTGCTTCTCTCAGTCTGCTTGAAAGTTATTTATCAGGCAGACAGCAGAAAGTTAAGGTTGGGAACTCAACTGGAGGATACGGAGAGGTGTCATACGGCGTGCCACAAGGGAGCGTCCTTGGTCCTACTTTGTTCCTGATCTACATCAACGACTTATGCGAGATGCCGATCAGGAACGCCCAAATATTTTCGTACGCCGATGACACTGCCGTCGTGTTCTCAGGAGTTTCTTGGAATGAAGTAGCGGAGACAGCTGAGATTGGCCTTAGACAAATAAAAAGATGGCTACATAATAACATACTTACGTTAAACACAGACAAGACCAACTATATTTGTTTCAGTATTTACGATAGCACGCAACCTCCTACTGATTTTAGTATAAAAATACACAGTTGTTTTTGCACTGCATCTACCAATACATGTACATGTCCAGATATAAAGAAAGTCAAACAGACCAAATACCTCGGCGTATTTGTGGATCAAAGACTCTCGTGGTATTCACACCTGGAACATGTTATCCTGAGAATCAGAAAGATTGTTTGGGTATTTAAAACACTTAGATTCGTGGTCCCTAGAGTAACCAAATCTTTGCAACCGAAGAGAGATATTCTTAGAGAAATATATGTGGCTCTGGTTCAATCTTTAATCACATATTGTATTCCGATATGGGGTGGCGCAGCAAAAACTCGGTTTTTAGACATTGAAAGGGCACAGAGAAATCTGATAAAAATTATGTATTTTAAAAAGAGATTATATCCAACAGAAGATCTTTATCAGTTTTCTAAACTTCTATCAGTACGCAAATTATATGTACTTTTTAGTACATTAAGACTGCATAAAGACCTACCTTTTAACCCTGACATCCTTAAGAAAAGAAGGAAATATGATGTTGCAGAACGACCCAAAACTAAGACTACATTTGCTGCTAGGCAATTCAACAGACGTGTGGTTCATATCTTTAACACTATAAATAAAGAATTAAATATATATACTAAAACTAAATCTGAAACAAAAAATCTACTACTTATTTGGCTAAAATCAAAATCCTACGGGTATATTGAAAGTTTATTAAAGGATTAATGGACTTATACTTACTACGTCTTTGGTATCCTATCTATCTTATGTATACAGAATAGCTTCCATACACATAACACATACACACAACACACACATACACACAATACACACGTTCACACAACACATGCGCACACACTCGCTTATATATGTCACCGTAAGATTATAAATACCGTTAGATTACAATCTATCTAGCGAGATTGTAAACTATCGAAAAATTGTGAACCAAACATACTGATCACAATTTAACGGATCATTTTTCGATAGATTGTAATCTATCGAAATTAAACCTTCAAATTGTGAAACGGCATAGGATGGAACACATCTCGCGCGCTGATTGGTTGATCGTCATATGCTCTGCGCTGCCATATTTGTTTGTTTTTTCGTTTATTATCTAATGTAAACAATCTGTGTTTAAGTGAATTTCAATTAATTTCGTGTTGAAAATAACTCACTGCTTTATAATAAGTTCTATGAAATTATTGTGAAAATAAATGAATCCATGATTAATCGAAGAATAGGTTTGAACGATAAATGAGTTAGTGTTAATCTCCAAAAATATACCATAGTATGATATCAAAATTACTTATTATCTACTAAATAACAGATAAATACTTGATGTCACAATAAATTCTTGAAGTGCATTAATTTTATTCAACTGACGCCTGTGTTTTATTCCCAACTGTATGGACGGCCTGCTGTAAGACCGACCAATCAGGAACAGCCTTTGAACAGTTGACAATTTAACGCGCGACAGATTGTGATTTAACCGTTTCACTTCGATAGATTACAATCTACCGAAAATTAATGCGTTCAATTGTAATCAGTACGTTTAGTTCACAATCTTTCGACAGTTTACAATCACGCGAGTTAAATTGTAATCTAACGGTATTTACAATTTTACGGTGACATATACACACTTCACTGGCACGCTAACACACAGATGTGCGCGTTAACCACCTTCGGTTTTGTTTTTCTGTTATGTTTAGAACTTTTTAGGTTTTTATTTAAGTGGGTAGTTTTATATTAATTTAACCAATCACATTTGTAAGATGAGGAAGAGCGGTGTCTCTCAACACAGGCCTTATAAGTCTAAAGAGGGACATCGGCATCCTGTCACTTTTTTAAATGTATTTGAAGGAAATAAACATTTTTTTTTTTTTATTTTTTTTTTTTTTTTAATAGACAGAAGACTGGAATTAGTACTCGAGTACTTACATCAGGACTCGAGTACTTTATTGGTCTCGCTCACGTAAATCTTTAAAAGACTATAAGATAACTATAAAATAAATAGACTATAAATAACCAAATTCGCAAAAAAGGTTAAATTTATATAAGCTTGTTGTTTGTTTGTTAATACGCAACTTCACATTTGGAACTTTGAACAAACACTGTATGTAAGTTCTCGAAACCTGTGATCCGAATACTTTATTTTGAATACTTGAGTGAGTATGTGATCTGATCTGACTCGCACATCACTAATACCTATTAATTATGTGCTTGTGCTATCTTTCTGCCAAGTGTCAGCCCATTGGATAGAATTTATTTATTTACTTTTTCTCGTTGATGGTAAATATCATAAAACAAAGTTTTCTAATTAGTGGTGTCTAAAAGTTGTATAAATGTCTGGGGAGAATAAGTCGCCGAGGCCAGGGGAGGCGGCCCTAGAAAACATGAAATTACTCAAGAGTGAGAGCAACGTTTTCAAAATTCCAAAGGTTCCTAAGAAGAAAATCACAAATAAAACTGAAGTCTTAGAAGAAGATGTGTACACTGAGGTAAGTGGCTAAACTATTATTTTGGTGTATGGTATGGTACTTAAACAATGAAATAAACATTAATGTACTTAACCCTCACAACAACACTATACTTTGGTGATAGTCGACCAAGCTAGCCTAGTGCGGGTCGGTCGACTTCACACACCGCCTTTAAATTTCTTTGCAGGTGTGTACAACCAAGTTTTATCACAATGTTTTTTTTTTACTGTAAGAGCAAAGCGAGAAAAGAAAAAAACAAGGATTTTAAATATTACCTATCTTTCTAAAAATCTATAATATCAACTTCAGTAACTATTCTTTATGTATCTTCAAAACACATTAATGTATGTTATTACTGTAAAATAATCCTATTAATATTATAAACAAGAATGTTTGTGAGGATGGATGTTTGTTACTCTTTCACACAAAAATCCTCAATGGATTTAAATGAAACTATACAATATACAGTGCGTCCCACGGTTATGCCAAATGGAGGGAAAGTACCTTAAATATAGTAGATAGAACATTTTACTGAAAGAAGACTTTATTTTAATTCTAAAAACTATTAAAACTGCATACATACATTTTTTTGTTGGGAATAATCACATACTCTTTCGTTTAGTCTTATTTGGAATTACTTTTTGATACTTTGAAAAGACATTCTATGTCACAACATCTTTATTTATATTTCAGTTCTAATCTAATTTTATAACCGAAAACATCAAAATAATGTTTTAACCAAAATATAGTTCTCGTACGTTCATTACAGTTGTTTTTACTGAGAGATAGGCCAGAGGGGGTGTGTTGGGAATAATCACATACTCTTTCGTTTAGTCTTATTTGGAATTACTTTTTGATACTTTGAAAAGACATTCTATGTCACAACATCTTTATTTATATTTCAGTTCTAATCTAATTTTATAACCGAAAACATCAAAATAATGTTTTAACCAAAATATAGTTCTCGTACGTTCATTACAGTTGTTTTTACTGAGAGATAGGCCAGTGGTGTTTTTACAGGACTCAGAATTTTTTATATTTGCATGGTTGAACCGGGAATCGAACCCCCTACACGAAAAAAAAATGCCCTGTGTAGTTTTATCATACCGATCAATAGGCTTCATCGTAAAGATTATTTTTAGCTAAATAACATAGTCAGAAATAACAGGAAGACTATGAATTTCTTTTGGACTGCTTTATTTTGGACTTGGAGCCATTTATTGTGGACTGCTTGTATTTGTATAATTTCCCGTGGGAGTGACGAATTTTCCCGGGGTGAAAAGTAATTTCGGTAACGCCGTCTGATTTTCAATATACTTATTTAATAATGGAGAAGAAATGAATCTTATTCCAGACCAGACAAATTAAACCAATAATCTGGATGAGAGAAAATGAATAATATACTTTAGACGACGGCTGCATAGCTCATTCTCTTGCATGTTCTCAAAAAGGACAAAAAAACAAACCAATAATCGCTGGCTGGCCAGTGTGACCAGATTTAACAAAATTCTGCTATTTTTTTTATTTTATTTGTACATTGAAGCAGAATTTGATTCCATATTTATGTTCTAGCAGATTGTGTCGCAGATCTGAAAAGTTCGCAGATTTAGGCAGAATTTTCAAAATCATGTGCAGAAAATTTGCAGGATCATACTTTTAGGAATTTTATATCAGGGATCGGAACCGCTTTTTCATACACTTGTTAAATCACGCTAGTTCAAACCCTATCCGACTATAGCTCTAACTAAGATCACTAAGGGTAGGTTTAGTCCTGGGGGAACATAGTATGCAAAGCAACCGGCAGCCCTGGCCTTCGCCTGCCGCAAAAACAATTACTTTAATAATTACAAAACCGATTGAAACCGGTTACATTCCGTTCTTTATCAAAAACCGGGTAACCAGAATATTTTTGGTTGATTTCATTAAGTTCCATCTATTGCCGGTTAATTGGGGGACGGAATTATATCTATTTTTCGAACGATATTAACAGGGATTTCAAAACCGGTTTCAATCCCTGTTTTATATTATTATATTATTGAGTGAGTCGAGTTTCAGTAATAGTGTTAAAAGTAAAGGGTCTTTCAACAAGGACGGGTAGATGTTAAAGATGAATAAAACAAGATGTGTGTGAGATATTAACGAAATTATTTTTTTATTTGAAAGGCCCATTTATGCCAATTTGGATGGAATATGACATCGTTCAAATGTCCGCCGCGGCTTCGTATGGTGGCACGAATCCGAGAGGTCTAATTTTTAAAGACTCTGCTGCATAGTTCCGGTTGAATCTGAGCAATGGCCTGCGTTATGTTGGCTTTCAGGGCAATGGTCGAATGTGGTTTATTGGCATAGACCTGCGACTACAGAAAACCCCACAAGAAAAAGTCTAGCGGAGTCAAATCACACGATCTTGGTGGCCAATTCACGTCACCTCTGCGAGAGATAACCCTACCCTCAAACCGTTCATGCAGAATGTCGATTGTGTCGTTCGCTGTGTGGCGAGTAGCGCCATCTTGCTGGAACCACATGTCGTTCACGTCCATATTGTTCAATTTAAGCCAAAAGAAATTGTTGATCATTGATCTGTAGCGCTCGCCGTTGACGCTGATGACCTCGCCAACGTCGTTTTCGAAGGAGTACGGACTAATGACGCCGCCAGATCAAAATCCGCACCAAACAGTAACTTTTTGTGGATGCATTGCCACCTGGTGAACCTCATGTGGGGTGTGGTCATCCCATATACGGCAATTTTGCTTATTAACAAAACCATTCATCCAAAAATGTGCCTCGTCGCTAAAGATTATTCTATGCAGCAGAGTCATTAAAAATTGGTCCTCTCGGATTCGTGCCACCATACGAAGCCACGGCGGACATTTGAACGATGTCATATTCCATCCAAATTGGCATAAATGGGCCTTTCAAATAAAAAAATAATTTCGTTAATATCTCACACACATCTTGTTTTATTCATCTTTAACATCTACCCGTCCTTGTTATTATGAGAACGAAGGTGTTGAAAGACCCTTTAGAAATATTTTAAGGAAATCCGCTTTTTCTTGTTGTATAATATCTTAGAGCCCTTTCACGAGCGATTTTTTTCGGCGATTTCTCGGCGGAGCGAGATCGCAGCGAGCACGCGGCGGCTCGCGACGTGTACAAAACCATATCGCCGCGACTTATTAACCGCCGCGATAACGCCGCATCTCGACGTGGACGAGGACATGGCGGACTCGTGGTGGGTATTTGGTACCGCGTGCTCGCTGCGATCTCGCTCCGCCGAGAAATCGCCGAAAAAAATCGCTCGTGTGAAAGGGCTATTAGTACTATTCTTCGTAGAATAGTAGAATTCGCTTCAAATGAATATTTTTATTCGAATTGTAAAAAGTTTATTTTACTCGATTTTCTAAGTAGTTGATGTATAACCATTGTAAAAATAAAAAGAAAGTACTTACGAGCAAAATTTTCGTAAACTATGTAAAAAATATACGTAAAAAAAGAAAAACAGCAGATTTAAGTAGAACTTGAATGAGCAGCTAGCAGAATTTTCATGTTAAATCTGGACACACTGGGCTGGCCTGGGTGGCTGTCAAATTGTCAAAAATTAAATACTGTGTTCCTCTCAGTGCAGTGCAGTGCGTGCTATTTTCGTTGGTTCTTTCTTTGTTATACTAGCTGAATTTTCACATTTTCTTGGCATATTATATAAAAAGTTGTTCAGAACAGTGATTATTCACCGAATATGGGTTTGTCAGAAAATGTAATACCTGAAGAAAGGCTTCCTCAATGTTGGTCTGACGATGTTCGTATGAATGCGCTATTTGCACCATTCCGGATAAAATCTGCCAACCCCGAGTCTTGGGATATGAAGATGAAGTTTTGGTCCGATATGCTGAGGCAATGGTGCAAGTTTAAAAACGACCCTGTAGTGTCTGCAAGTGACGCAAAATTCGCTTTCCAGCGGAAAGGTAGAACTCCCGCGTGCATAGATATTGTAGTAGAAGAGATGATACGTAACGGCGACCTGTCCCCGGTCTCAAAGTACACTCAGATACTTCACAATGGCCCTGAAGGGTGGGTTAAGTGGGGAGCCCGCCTAGCATTTAAGCCAGCAGCTCTTGCGCTCACAGCTGCTGTGTCTTTATTACCTGCCCGGCAGGCATTAGACAATGATGGATTACCTAAAGCAAGCATTGATACTACACATAGATTTGTGCTTGAGAGTGCTGTCAAAGAACAAGCAACAGTATTCCTTGAAAACTTTCCACAGCATGAGGAACGTATTGGAACTATTGAGGATTTGGTGAAGAGGTGCAACTGGCAACAAAACCGGGAAACATTTGAAGTACTACTTGGGTGGTTAGTAGCCCAAGGGGAAGCTACCAAAAAAGATGATGTTGTTAAATTAGCAGAACCTAGAAAGAAAGTTTCACCAATTACAGAGGCAGATGAGGCACTGGTAAAACTGAAGTCAGCAGAGACTCGTCTATCTAGTGATGTGGCACGCCTAGAAAAAGAAGTATCAAGCTGCCATATTGAGGCAAAAGCGGCACTTCAGCTGGGTAATAAATCTGCTGCAAGATCTCATTTGAGGAAGAAACATAAATCTCAACAACGCTTAGACAGATGTGAAGCAGCACTGGACAATGTCAGACAACTATTATTACAGATGAAGGATGTGGATACTAATGCAACTATAGTGGATACATATAAAACAAGTTCACAGGCAATGAAACAAGGCATGAAACAGAGCGGGCTGGATGAAGACACAGTTCATGAGACAATGGATGATCTTAAAGAGGTCTTGGAAACATATAGTGATATTGAAAGAGCTCTCAGCACTACAGTTGATGACTTTGATGCAGCAGAATTGGAACAGGAACTCAAGGATTTGCTCTCATCCCCAGGCACATCTAATCAAAATACACCAACAAAAATCCACAGGGCAGACAAACCTGCACCCCAATCAGTTTCATCTCCAAGTAAACCACGTACACCAGGGACATCTCGATTGTCTGAACGAGAGTTTGTATTTGATGGAGAAGAGCGTATGATGGCTGAACTGGATGCTCTTGAGCAATGTCTTGATATTGATACACAAAATTCAAGAAAGAAAGACAAAAGTGGAGAGAAGCCAGTAAAAGAGAAGGTTTCTGTTTCTGCTGATTGGGGGAAACCAGAAAAAACTGAAATAAAAACTTCTAAAGATAAGTCATGGTATCCACCATCAAACCAATTCCTGAGTGAAACTTGGAATAACAATGAAGAATATAGAGAAGTTAGGCAAGATGATAGACTACACCCAGGCCAGCCCCTAAACCTGGATTTTTCTTCCCCACCACGTCTCTATAGCAATAACTTTCAGGTGCAAGACCACAAAATGGCTGATGGAGTGTTTCTGTACAATAAAGATACAAATAGTAATGTCAATGATTTGGGTTCTAGCACAGAGTATTTTAGCCAAGAATCGGAAAGTAGAGCAGGTGGCTCTTTTCAGATGGCTCCTGGGGGTGAACGTAAAGCCTCTGCTACGTGGACCACAGAAGCCCCTCCCAGTGACTCTCAAATGCCTCCATCCACAATTGATGACTTAGAAAGGAGATTGCGGGACTTACGGGGATTTAACTTATAATATTAGAATGTTTGTAATATATTCGCTTAGGTAGTTATTGTGGTAGTGTAGAAATTGTGGAAACGGGAAACTTATTTTCCTTAATTTATTGTCTTTTGCCAGAACAAATGTTGTAAAAGTCATTTTATATTTTAAATTATTAGGAGACTGCCTTATAACATCCTGAAGATTAATCTTTGTTATTTTTGGTTTTTGCTCAGATAGCAAGCTAGCATCTCTAAATTCTCTACTCTTTACAAACAGAAGATGCAGTTTAACCTTTTAACCGCCATGGTCTGATATATAAGACTTACCAAATCGAGCTCACAACGCCGCCGTCTCATTTATTATATGAGACGGCGGCGTTGTTGTGAGCTTGATTTGGTAAGTCAACCATGGTCTATCAGACTAAACAGTTAAAAGGTTAATGGTTAGCACCCTTGTATCCTGAATAGCTAGGTGATATGTTTTTAAATTAGTCATTATGTTTTGAGTTTCCGAAACATGTAGGAGTTATACCTTAGTAACAATAGTAACTCTGTATAGGCAGACAGGCAGTCAGTGAGTATTGCTTATCATCTATCTAGTAGTAGATTATTGTTCATCTTTAGATAGAACATTTTTAAAATGTTGTTCTCTTACATGCCCTTAATTATGCTGATCCAGAATAAAATACATAAAGGCTTAATAAATCTAATAAATATTAGCTGAGGTGAAATTGAGATATCTGTTAAATTAAGACGAGTTTTGGTTACTAGATTTATTATAATAATATTTCTTGTGAGAAAAAAACTGTAATAATTTTGTAAAAAGAACTAAGCAATATTATGTAAGAGAACAAAAGTGTTAAGGTGAATGTTCTAAAAAATGAACACTTGTGATATAATTAATTTTAAATTAAATAATTGCAGTAATTTAAAAAGTGACTGAAAAATGGACTACACAAATAACTAACTCAATTTTTTTCTTTCAATGCAAGTAGAATTTTTTTTATTTCATAACAGGCATACCATAATGTCATATCATCATTCTTTTGGGACTAAAATGAAAAATTTATAACAAGATGAAATAAAAAGCTAAATAGAAAAAAAAACAAAGTGAAGCCCGAGCCCGACCAGAGAAATAAATAACCTCGCCATATTGCGGAATTTCTATGGAACTAATTTTTATAATAGAAATTGTTGCCATTAACATAAAAATATAAATGTGGCGCCCCTAGAGAAGGATTTTTATTCAAACCAAAGGGTCAGGCAGGCTTTATTTGAAAATGTTGTTTACTAACAATTTAATTTCATATTTATAAGCACAAGTAATTATTTCCATGTTTTATTAAAATGTCATGTCTTATGTGTGTTGATGTTAACGGAAATGTATGAAACCCGTCATTATATACAGGATTAAACTAAAAAAATTGAATCACTTTTATACTGTGGTGGGCCTTAAAAATTAATAAATACTAAACTAAGCTTTAAATGTCAGTTAACAAGTAGCCTGATAAAATTATATTTTATCATATATGATTGTTGCATTGTCTTACGAGAACTTTGAAAATCATTCTGACTAAGTTTATTAATGTGTTTCATTAATTTTATTCAAAAATAACTCTGGTTCTCATTTTATCAGCGGGTTTTGTTCATTATATAATTACAGAAAGCATTTTTTTAATACATTTCATAATACAAGTTGGGAATTTTATACATTTCCTAAAGAGCTCCGAAATTGTATACAATTCCTCAATTTCATACATTTCCGGTAACATTGATACTTGTGCTGGAAACAGTAATTGTGTATCTGTAAATCTCGTGGTCTAGAGTTGTATGAATATTTGCAAAAAGATATAATAATAATATTATGTAGGTAGGTTAGGTAGGTTGTATGTTACATACAGAGTAGGCAGCACATACATTCAAAGCAAAAGCAAATTTCGTAATGCGAGCGTCCACCTGCATGTGCTGGCTACTGTATATACTCGTAAGTACGATCAAAAGTAAATCAAGCTAAACACGCGCTTCGCGATTCTGTTCATTGTGCAATGGGTACAAGAATAATGCAATGTCCAAAGTGTTCAGCTTGATCTGCTCTTGACAGTACAATTCAGTCAGAGGGTTTAGGGTATGAATAATGTGTCTTTAATTGTATAAATTTTTAATCATAATAAGGAATCATTTTATAAGCATGACATACCTACAAGTGATGGATGATGATGATAGATAACTGTTTTTTTATTTAACTGGCCAAGTCGGACTCACTTGAAATGAAACTATGTATTTTTGGTTAATTTTAATCTGTAATCCGCGTATAAGTAAGGATGCGCACGATTACCAAGTTTATTTGTAGCCAAGAGTACACTAATGCCAAACAGTGCGAAAGCAAATTAGACTATCGAAGCTGCAAAACTACCTTTGTTTTGTAAGTTATTTTTGCTGCCGCTCTAGGAATGGTCCTATTGATTATGGAATCATATTAATATTATAAAGAGGAAAAATTTGTATTTTTGTGTGTGTTTATGTTTGTAATGAATAAAATCAAAAACTACTGAACCGATTTCAAATATTCTTTCACCATTAGAAAGCTACATTCACCCTGAGTAACATAGGCTACCTTTAACCGCGGGAAAATGCCTTATTCCGCGGAGGAAAGCTAGTGTATTATAAAAGAGTAGAAAAGCGCAAATAAATTTGTAATCTTGCGTATCCTTACTTGAGACGCGGTTTATGGTATCCAGCACAATATGCGACTGGACATGTTGACCTTGAGAGTCGCCTTCTACGACAGTCGACAACCAAAGCGAAGACATGGGATGAGGATCATTGTAAGGCCGCTGCCGCCAGGATCACACGGCCATGTTGTTCGATTACAAGCTGCTGTTGTTTATGGCTTGTCTTAATGTGCCATAGATCAAACTAGGTTTGGCAATGCTGAAATCGTGAAGTTTGCGCTTATTTGATTTGTGATGATATTCTTAATCTTAAATACTAGGTTAAGCTCCGTATGTAAAACTAAAGATAAATATAAAGAGCAAAAAAGTAAAAAAAAAGGAATATAAAAACTTCAAAAAAACTGTAAAAACAAAAGTGATATAATTTTTTATGTAAGTAAATAACCAAAATATGAATATCAGATTAGTTAATTATTTTGACTTAGATGGTAAAGAATGACTATCATAAATATATAAATGTGAGATAATAATTTCTTAAGAAAATGCCTCATTAGTTTAGGTATTATATTACTTTTATATTGTACCTGTGTTGTGTTGTTAGTTTTTTAATTTAATAAATATGTTATCAACCCGTCGATATGTGCTTTTTACTATCAATAGCAATAGACAAAAGATAATCATATTGCTATGATTATGTTCACCAGTTCCAAAGCTAGGGTAGTGTCTTGGGAATTTTTATTTATGCATCCCGGGAATCTCGAGTAATTTGCAAGTTGTTTAGGGCTTACAGGTTATTTTAGTTGATATTCAGTAAAGTTGTTATAGTAATCTGCAGAATTAAAAGGGAAGAGTAAAGTAGTTGGGATGGGATAGTCATAGGAATAGGACCTAGAAAGGTCACTGAGCCAAATAATAAGATTTTAATTCGAAAGTAATGGTTAAAACTTATCTTTCGACAGAATATAGCGAAAATAATCCAGAGAGATTTCTTCCCGGACCTAGAAAAACTCAAAGCCCAGAACGAATACTTAGAAGCCAGAGAGAACAAAGACTACGCACGGTTGCAGGAGATCACAAGGAAATACAGCGGAACTCGACCACCAACAGAACCCTGTAAGTACTACCTATCGGATTTGAGTCTCGGTACATTTCAAATCTCGAAGATCTGGAATCGAGACTTGACATCTTGAAAAAAAAAACGAAATAAATTATCAATTAAAAAGCCACTATTATATCTCCCTGTGCCGACCTGACCCCTGCTGTGTAAGAAATTATTTTACACGCTTTATATTAGCTTCACTTGTAAGTAACTATGTATGTAAGAAAATCTTGGAATCCTAATTTGACCCACTTCCCGGTATTCGATTAGGATGAAATTTTGCACACGCTCTGAGTTCTGATGACAATACATGACTAGCTAAGAAACGTCATTACAAATCCAATATGGCGGCCTCCCCATTAATGTATCTAAAAAAATCTTGGAATCTTAATTTGACCCACTTCCTGGTCTTCGATTCGGATGAAATTTTGCACACGCTCTGAGTTTTGATGACAATACATGACTAGCTAAGAAACGTCATTACAAATCCAATATGGCGGCCTCCCCATTAATGTATCTAAAAAAATCTTGGAATCTTAATTTGACCCACTTCCCGGTCTTCGATTAGGATGAAATTTTTCACACGCTCTAAGTTTTGATGACAATGCATGACTAGCTAAGAAACTTCATTACAAATCCAATATGGCGGCCTCCCTAAGATGGCGAACTGGCTGTTTGAAATCCACCCCCATGATATGGGTATCAAATGAAAGGGTTTGCTGTCAGGAATACGAAAAAAAAAAGTCACGTGACTTAAATCCAATATGGCGGATGTCCAAGGTGGCGGACAGAAAGCGTGTTTTTTAGTTTTTTAAACTATGTATTATTATTTATATAGCAGTCCGTATTCACGAACCTGCGAGGTCTGTTCAATTCAATTGACGTGTCTGTCTGTCTGTCTGTGGCATCGTAGCTCCTAAACGGATGCGCCGATTTTGATCTAGTTTTTTTTTGTTTGCAAGGTGTCACAATCGAGAGTGTTCTTAGCTATGATCCAAGAAAATATCTTCAGCCATTTGAAGATTATCAGCTCTTTTCTATTTGTTGAAAGGATCAAGTAACGGTTTTGTATCGGGGGTTATTTTATTACATTTTTTAATTTAGTGTTATTTGTACATTCGTTTAAGACGACAGTCGGCTTTGGTCTACTTGCAGATCGCGCTTTAAAATAACCTAGAATGTATAATTAAATTTGATTTCAATACTGTTTCGCAGACAACTCCCCAGCAACGTTCGACACCCCGGAGCCCGGCCGGCCGTTCTCTCCGTCCGCGCCCACCGTGCGCCAGCAACGACCGGACTCCGCCGCTGAAGCTGCCCCCGACAAACCCAAGGACATCACTGACAAACACACGCTTGGTAAGTAATCCCAATTTACAAAAAAAGGCGTCTTCGTGTCAGCTTGGGCTAAAATGCTTTCGTATGTCACCTTCTCGGAATGCCCGCATGAACAGTTTCCGGTGGGAATGGAGTATCTTCTCGCTTCAAAAGTTTATTCAAACCGTACAGTCCGTCCAAAAAGAGTAGAAATTAAAAAGTAGCAACACCGTAGTGTCGTCTCATTTTCACCATTGTATTCTTAGAGTATAAGTAAATTAGGAGATTATATTATTGTCTCAAATAAACATAAGGACCTGGCTTTATTTTGTTTTAATTTTTTGGCACAAAGTATAACCCTTTCGGTGCATAATGTCCAGTTTGCTAGTGCCATAACAAAAAACAAGTTTTTTTTACTGTTTAAACAGATTCGTACCTAGCAGCGCACACGAGCGAAGACAACGCGAGTTACGACCGCATCATATCGTTGGAAGACAAGAAGCGCGCTGCGAAGCTCGCCTCGCAGTTCGACGCAGAGAAGACTTCGCTGGCGCTCGCCGAGGCTGCCCTGGCTTTGCCCAGCATCGAGGAACAGGCCGACCAAACCAAGAGACCCGAAGAGGTGAGTGAAAACGATTTCTGCTGAGAATTAGGATGTTGACTGGTCAAATAGTCATTTGTAAATTGTAAAGCAATTTTAATTTCGTAAACTATATTTAAGTAGTTCTGGTTAATCTTCTGTTTGCTGTTTGTTTTTTCTTTATTATTAAGGTATACATACATAAAACCCGACCAAAGAAATAAGAACCATCGCCATATTGCGGAATTTCAATGGAACTAATTTTATAATGGATATTGTTGTCATAGTCGTAAAAATATACACGTAGCGCCCCCAGAGCAGGCTTCTTATTTCTTTGGTCAGGCTTTACATACTGTTACGCCTCCTTTATTGTATGGTATGTTTTTTCCCGTTTTCAGTTGGACACATGGCGGTACAAAGCGAAGAACTACATAATGTACGTGCCGGAAGGCGCGAAGCAGGAGATCCCGCCGCGCGCGCAGCTCGTGCACTCCAACACCAGGCTGCGCGCGCAGCCCTTCGACCTGCAGCGCAGCAAGCAAGCCATCTGCGAGATCGCCAGGTCACAGGTGTGTGCTACTGCTAGGGTACAGGAGACCCCGCCGAGATAACATAGTATCACACCCTAAGCAAGCCATTTTTTAAGTTTGAGGTTTGACAAACACGTCATAATATTATGGTTAATAGTAAACCCCAAGAAAATATTTCTAAAGTTTGGCCTCGCCTCTAAATATGTTTGTAGACACGAAAATAAGGCGTAGAGACCCAAATTGACCCGAATTTCCAAAGACTTGGCAAACTATTTCTTCTTAAAAACATTTATTTATCTATGATATCGATCTAAGGTGTGATGGTTATTCACTTTGAAGTCATGCAACTTCTTTTATTCACCATTTTCATACTCCGTCTGACTATATTATTATATGAATTTTCAGGACGCCAGCATATCAGGCAAGATCGGCGTGGACGGCATGAGCGTGTCCGCGGAGAGGAGTGGCGGGGGGCAGTACCAGCTGGTAGCGACCCCCTCGCCGCGGCCCGGGGAGGGGGGGGAGTCGCCGCTCATGACGTGGGGCGAGATCGAGGGCACGCCCTTCCGCCTCGACGGGGAGGGGACGCCGCTGCCCGCGTAAGTATCAAGTCCGGTGAAGCTTGATTGGTCGTAATTTTTCGACTCAAGCATAGATCAATTAAAAAAAAGAACCGCGTTTGTATACTGATTACTTCATTTTACTATTTACAGACAAGTTTTTGTCAGATAATATTGTAGTCGTTGCAGCGTAGCGTGTGGAAGTCGTAATATAGAAAGGCCTTCAAAAAATTCAATCTATGTTTTAGCCATCGAAATAGAAATAACTATGGAAGAATAATTCAGAACAAAATCTTAGCAAATCATAGTCCCGCGCGCAAGTCAGTATTGATCAGAAACACGAAAAGTCGTAAGATCATTAATTATTCTTTAAAACCATACCCAGTTTCAAGCGCGCAGGCACAGAATACCAAATAGTAGTCTTTACAGAAGCTGCACTAGGCGACATAATTCATATAAATTGCAACCCTAGCTCCGTTATAATAAAGAGCAACTCAGATCGCACGGCGCTATGCGAAAAGACGAAGTTGCTGCATCTCTCTCTCTCGCGTACTGCGCCACTCTACTAACACGTTTAGGGAATAGGGAATTGGTCCGCAAACGGCCCGAGACCGCTCGGCCGGGCGGTAGGTAGTTATAGCGCGCATGTACATGGAGTAACGGAGGCCTGATCTTACTATGTACAGACAAGTTTTTGTCAGATAATATTGTAGTCGTTGTAGCTTAGCGTGCGGAAGTCGTAATGTAGAAAGGCCCTCCAATAATTGGACCTATGTTTTGGTGAGGGCCGCAGTTTACGGCCGTATGCAAGCCAAGCTGAAGTGATTACTCTCTAACTTTTATTGATTATGTGTTGTATAAAATTAAGAAATGATGATGATATAAATGTGTTGGTGTTATATCAGAGCGGGCGCCGGCGCCGCGTACCGCATGCTGGAGGGCGGAGCGCGGGAGAGGATAGCGCTGCAGCTGTGCGAGCAGGCGGCCAGGAGGCGCCGCCCCACCACGCCGCGCGCCTCTCCCAGGTAACACACACACACACACACACACACACACACACACACACACACACTGAGAGGATAGCGCTGCAGCTGTGCGAGCAGGCGGCCAGGACGCGCCGCCCCACCACGCCGCGCGCCTCGCCCAGGTAACACACACACACACACACACACACTGAGAGGATAGCGCTGCAGCTGTGCGAGCAGGCGGCCAGGAGGCGCCACCCCACCACGCCGCGCGCCTCGCCCAGGTAACACACACACACACACACACACACACACACACACACACACACTGAGAGGATAGCGCTGCAGCTGTGCGAGCAGGCGGCCAGGAGGCGCCGCCCCACCACGCCGCGCGCCTCGCCCAGGTAACACACACACACACACACACACACTGAGAGGATAGCGCTGCAGCTGTGCGAGCAGGCGGCCAGGAGGCGCCACCCCACCACGCCGCGCGCCTCGCCCAGGTAACACACACACACACACACACACACACACACACACACACACACACACTGAGAGGATAGCGCTGCAGCTGTGCGAGCAGGCGGCCAGGAGGCGCCGCCCCACCACGCCGCGCGCCTCGCCCAGGTAACACACACACACACACACACACACTGAGAGGATAGCGCTGCAGCTGTGCGAGCAGGCGGCCAGGAGGCGCCGCCCCACCACGCCGCGCGCCTCGCCCAGGTAACACACACACACACACACACACACACACACACACACACTGAGAGGATAGCGCTGCAGCTGTGCGAGCAGGCGGCCAGGAGGCGCCGCCCCACCACGCCGCGCGCCTCGCCCAGGTAACACACACACACACACACACACACTGAGAGGATAGCGCTGCAGCTGTGCGAGCAGGCGGCCAGGAGGCGCCGCCCCACCACGCCGCGCGCCTCGCCCAGGTAACACACACACACACACACACATACACACTCACACACTGTGTGTAGCACTGAGCGAATAGTGCTGACCATAGAAATCTGATATATCTGATTAATTACGCTGTTATAATGATAAATACTTAAGATTATAGGATGCCAAATCTTCAAAACAATCTAAGGAATTTTTGGAAAATATTTTACTCAGCAAGTATTTATTTTGTAACAGATGGGGGAAGTGTACCGTGCACTCGTACATATTATATTATTTTTTTAAAGTGGAAGTATATATTTAGAAAAGTGTTTATTTTCTAACAGATGGGGGCTAAAGAATATTTTATTATTATACATTACAGTTATCGGTCGAGCACGGAGCGGCTCGCGGGCATGTCCCCGGCGGCGCGGCGGCTGGCCACGCGGCACCTCCTCTCCCCGCGCCTCAAGCTCACCCCCTCCGACATCCGCGTGCACGCCGCCACGCCCAAGCGGACCAACACTCCCAACAAACTCGTCGCCACGCCCAAAAATACTCCCGCCAACATCACCAACACTACATCCGGCGCACCCGACAATCTGACGGACAACCTCCTCAATATCAACCTGTCTAAACGCGAGAGATTAACAGCCAAGGACTTCTTCAGTTGATTACGCTGTGATAATGATCAATATTTAAAGAGCGTATCCAGATGCAGGAAAGAGCGGGTTGCGGGACCGAATCGAAGTTTATATACTTGCTCGTCCATAGAAAGCGTGCGCAATCTATGATACAAGCTGCATATAAACTCGGATTCCGTCCCGCCGCCGCCCACTCTTTCGCGCCTGTGGGTACGCGGCTTATTTATAGGTTATGGAATGTCTGTATATTAAAAAGAAAATATAATATTTAAGAAACGAACATCCATTTGTCTGTTACTTCCTCTCCCCGAAATTTTGTATTACCGCATCAAAAGTATAAAAGCGCCATCTACTGGCATTACTGAAGCAGCAGTGGTCTGTTTTCGTCATTATCAGAGATGACGTTGTTGTAAGTTTTTTTATTCAACAAGAGATAGCGCCACATGTCGTGTATTTGCAATGGTTTTCGTAGTTGTTGAATGAATGCAGGAGTGGAGGTGGAGAAAAGGGCTTTACTGCTACTGTGCTACTACTTCAAACACTGTACACGGCTACTTAAAAATCATAAAAATGTATCTTTTATAATAATTAAGGCCAGTCTTCTTTTTAGATAGTTATTTGCTTGAAATTCTCCACTTTTAACAACTACAATCCTCTATTCTCAATAAGGAAAAAAAACTGCTTTTAAAAACAAAATCAATTTTATTTTGAGCAACTTTTATATAAAATAAACATGGTTCCCTTAATAAAACTATACCCTGAACCGTTACTAAACTTAAATTGGGTCCATTAGGTCAATCAATAAAATTATAAATAGGTCAATAAAATTATTAAAAAGTATATACTTAGCGTGTTACAAGTTTATATGACCTCTTGAACGTGAACAAGATCTAGGGTAATAAATATACCCAACAAATCGGTATATCACCTTTCAATCAATTGAGTCAAATTTTCACAATTTTTGGACTTGAATGATTGAAAGTTTCAAAAATTCTCTAAGTTATAATTTTGGTCACGGGTCAGACAATTTATCGCACTTTATATAGATTACAATTATTTAATAATTTGCATTTTGTCCCTGACGAACCAAAAATATTTTTGGCCCCAAACATAACATAGTAAATAAAGCTCTTTATGTATTTATCTATAACTTTTAAGATATGACAAGTTCATACACAGTAGGTACGTTATTATTACAAAATATTATTTTCTTTGCCGCGTCAAATTAAAAAATATTTATTTGTGATTAATATTAGGTCTTCACAAGCTGACCCCATCTCCTATATTGTATAATGTATTTATTTGCTCTATTCGCCCCGACTATAAAAAAGGTATAAAAATATGTACTTGCAAAAAAAATAACGACAAAATCATATATAAAATATAAATTACTATGAAACAAATTATTGTTTACAAAGTCATGATAAATAGATCATATATTTTGATCGATTATTATTTCAGTCTATCTATACAATAATAATAATAATACTCGTAAAATATATAAAATATAATCTCATTACATTATCTTCAACGACAAATGCGCATATTAATCTCGGTATATTGCTTCATAATTATTTAACAAGACATGAATTTTAAAAATATTCAGACTATATTGATTATGAAACAATTTGAATCAGCAAGAATAAGGCACATAATTCACTCTTTCTTCAATACTAATTATAAAAAAGGATAATGACCTAAATGTTGTTTTGTCTTCAGCTGGAATTAATTTGATAACAATAAATGCAATGTCACATACCTATATCTCAGATAGCTTGTATCATCCATCGTCGTTATCATTATATAATAAAAAACAGATACCACTTTGGTATTCTTAATCTTAATATTGAAATTGCGTCACTTATTATTAATAACTTTTTGCTATGTACAAAAATTAATTGCGGATGTAAAATCTATGTAAAACTATGACCATATGAAAGATAGCCATCCTGACGTCCAGGATGCTACCTTTTTCCTGTACTTGTCATAATATTCGGCGTTGGGCTTTGGTTTGGAATCATCCATGGGACTCTCCACAAAGATGTCCACAAGAGATTGTTTAATACCAAAGCGGAAGAAAGCGAGATACGGACAGTATTTCATAAGCAAAAGGCTGTACAAGAAATTGATTTTTAGGTAGAGTCGGCCGAGGTATGTGGTGTGCCACGACGCGATCATTATGTTGAAAGCGAGCTTGAACCGAGCGAAGGAAGTGAGTTGCTTGTAGACAGGGACCTGCTCAATAGTTTCATAATCTTTGAGGTAGAGTAAACGTGGGGATGAACGCTTGGGGAGGCCTTCTATTGCGCACTTGCTCGGCATTAGAGATGTCGAGTCAACACCTGGAAAACAAAACACAGAAGATTCATACTTTTTTAAAAGTTACTATAGAAACAAGAGTGCCCCTTTAATAGGATGGAGTTTAACACTTCCTGAGGGCGCGTACACTTAGAACCTCCATTTGGTCCTCCATAGTCCTTTTCAAAGATGTGGCTCAGGCTCAGGCTGGCTGGACGAATCCATGAAATAGGCCACAAACTAGGTTAATGGGCACTTTATGTGATGGCTAAACACCTTTATTTCAGAATTTGTGACGCTACACAATCTCATCGATTAAAATCGAGTCCAGTCAGCTTGAAAAACCACTTTTCGCTGGTCTCTCAATCTCGATAACGGAAGTGATTTTGACGACTTTTTGCATATCAGCATGTCACATTTTGTGACGGGCGTAGAGCTATAATTTTTGTGATACCTACAGCGGTTTAGTAGAAAAATGCAAAAATCTGTGTCCAGCTAGCTTGAAATTACATATAAAACTTCTGGCTGGCACCTCAGGATCCCAATAACGGGAGCGTTTTCGAATATGGTTCCTTTACTAACATTTAGTGACGCAAGGTCATAGCGCTTGATTAATGGCATCACATATAAGGGTTTACGAGAAATCAATTAAAACTTAGTGTCCAGCCAGCCTGAAATCTAACTGGATGGACACATGTATCTCCGCTGTCTGATGGTCTACCTACGGCCTCCAAAATATGTTCAACATTTTGTGACGGGGGCGATAAAAATAACCTGAATTTGTGACAGAGAAACTTTGTGTAGTTTTAAAGACATTAACCTGCCTGTTAAGCTAAAACTGTATTCATACCGAATTTTTTATACCGGGTTTACATACTTGCAGTGGCTTGCCAAGCCAAGCCTAAGGGACGCAGTCATGCGTTAGAATGAGATACAAATACACCGCGCTCACTCTTGCGTATAACTGTGTCCCGTAGGCTTGGCAAGCGAGTAAATCGATCCGACATTACAAATCTGTTCAGTAATTTAGGCGTAAAACTGGACGGAACAAATATATATGAAAATATACTTTCACATTTATGATAATTATTAGCGTGATCATATTATTCTGTTGAAAATATAATTCCTGCACATACCTGAATCCAAAGGTTTTCCTTTCAACTGTTCTCTGATCCTCCTTTCCAGGTCGATCCTCTCGGTCTCGGTGTAGATGTAGCCAGGGACGTCAGCTAGGTACCTCGTCAGGTATAGGGCGGATGTGGTCTCCACGGCGGGGTTCACGGACCATATTCCGTCGATCATGACATGCGACATATGTTCGAAGTATTCGGGAACATTATCCAAGCACGGAGTATACACGCGGTCAAGGATCAGCTGGCAGACTTGCCGCGTCTCCTCCATTGTATCGCGGCATATGTTGTATCTACAATCAGTGAAAGTTCTATTGATGCCAATTGGTGGAATTGTATTCTAGCGCAGAATGCAGAATACCGAATAGTAGTCCCTACAGAATGCTCAATTAGCGGATTGATTGGATAGCGGAGTGGAGCACCGGGCCCATCATACCTAAACCTAAACTACGGACACAAAAGAAAATAATAGTACTAACCCGTACAGAAAGGACACTCACCCCCCCGCACTAAAATGAGTTCCCCGCCCGCCCGAGCTCCCCACGCCCCGCACCCCACAGGCGCCGCGGGATGCTGACAGGGGTGTTTTATATAGCGTTTCAGTGTTTGACTTGTAATTGATAGTCAGTTGTTATTCAAACAGCAGTAGGTTGTCAAAACGCGTTCGCTGTATGGAGTGTCCGACCTGTGCTACGAAGTACCTAATATACATACCTACACCTGCCAACTGCCAAAGAATAATAAACATCTCACCGATCCTCCAAGCCGATCATGTGGCCGACGACTCTCCAGAAGTGGTTGTAAGCGTCCCAGTCGCCGGGCTGCATTTGCCTGATGCCGAACTTGTCCGGCTTGAGGGCTGCGAAGCCGATGAATCCGAACAGCGTGAGCGCAACATCCCTCTGAGAGACGGTGTCGCCACCTTTCATCTTGGATGCTAAACCAGCGCGCAAGTGCCGCGAGCGTACAGCGTACAGCGATTTCCATGACCTAAATATAAGTGTTTTTCTTTAGACTGAATTTCAGTTTTTCAAAGTCTTTTTTTTATTCACTACGACACCTTTAGATCGTATGTTATATACAGTCTTGGACCTGTTTTACAAAATTTTGTATATTTGTCATTTGCGTCGAAAGTGGTACCTATACATATATGAGAGACTGACTAGTAAGTATTATACCTAGTAATTAGAATCGTGTAATCGTGATTCGTCTAGATTTAGTCCACTAGCTACTGTAACCTGTTCCAATCAGTCACTTGGTGAAGTGGAACACAAGCTGGCAGGTATCTCCTTGTTCGGACACCTGGAACCTGTACAAGTACCTGGCAAAATTAATACATACTTGCTGTTAGGCTTGAGCTCATACTCGAACCACGACACCACGTGCAGCAGAGTGGAGAGGTATCGCTTGTAGGCGGTGTAGACTCCGTTGGATCGGCGAGAGCCTATGAGGACGCGGATTATGGACGGCACTGAAAACACCGCTATCAGCCCCACGAACATCGTCGCCATTAGCCCGAAGCAGTTGTCCCAGTAGAAACGACGGGCTCTGCGTGAAACAAATGTACAACATTTAAAAAATATATGTTACAAAGAAAAAAAGAAACAATCTTATTTTTAATATGTTAGTGGTGTACATTATACATATTATGTGGACCGATCTTCGAGCAGCTACAGCCATTCTTACCAAGGGGCAGATCTTGCGTCGCTTGAAGGAAATAACTGTCTTTATTAAAAGCTTTTATTTAACTTGCAATGTATGTATGTATGTATGTAAGTTTGTTCGGGTGGAATCTTTGAACTCAATTTTGAAGTAGATATCTTTAACCGATTGAGCTGAAATTTTGTATACACGTTTAGTTTGGATGACAATGCATGATATGGTATGTGACGTCACTCTAAATCCAATATGGCGGGCTATCCAAGATGGGGGAGTAGTTATTTTTAATGCACTTCTACAATATGGGTATCAAATGAAAGGGCTCGTTAAGAGTAACTTGAAAAATAATGTAACGTGCGATGTATGTACGAGCTAAAAAGTAAAAAATAAATTAAATGCAAAAAAACTTTTTTAAAAGAAGCTTTTATTTCAACGCTCTAAAAAGAAGAAAATAATTCTACCCTTAAAAATTGTAACTATCAACTTATAACCTCATTTTATATACAATTCATTGATCATAAAAGCTTGTCGCGAGGTTTAATTACCTACCAATATTTAGTAAATTGTAATTGAAAATAAAATAAACTTAGGTACTATTTTATTTACAAATCGCGCGACAAGCTTATATGATCATATGAATTGTATATAAAATGAGGTTATAAGTTGATAGTAAAAAATTTTAAGGATAGAATTATTTTCTTCTTTTTAGAGCGTTGAAATAAAAGCTTCTTTTAAAAAAGTTTTTTTGCATTTAATTTATTTGAGTATTATTGGTGTCAGTCAATCTACACTAATATCACAAAGTATGGACTGGTATCTCTGTGCTAGGGATGCGCATTACGATTAGATTTTTATGAAGATCGATTCAAGAGAATACGATCTAGCGATTTTTTGAATCGATTCACTTCAATACGATATTTATTCGGATCGATTCACAAGTAAGGTAGATCGAATCCCTTGGATCGTATTCACGGACAGTGTACTAATTTGTTATGATTTTAATAAAAAATGAAGAAAGATCAATTTCAAACAAATATGCGACACTATATTGACATCATTAGTCCGCATTGTTTATGTTATAAAGCAAAGCTAGTTGATAAAAACAATGTAACATGATGCAAGTAGTTCTAAAAATTCCTTACTGATTTTATTTTGCGTTGGTCGCTTGTGCCGTAGATATAAGTTTAACCATTTGGGTAAAAATAATTGTGCTATTGTGATCTTACCGATGATTCCACCCATAAAATCTAGTGTGTTATAGAAAAAACTGAAAATTATGTATCTGTATCATAAAAATAATAATAATTTAATAATGCAAATTATGATTTGATTTTTGAATCGATTTTTGAGAGATCGATTCAAGAGCATACGATCCGATCCAAGAATCGATTCAAAGGCTTACGATCCATTACGATCCAGAAAATCGATTCAAAGGCAAAAATCGCGCATCCCTACTCTGTGCTAATATTATAAAGAGGAAAGATTTGTATTCTTGTGTGTATGTTTGTAATGAATAAACTCAAAAACTACTGCGCAGATTTCAAAAATTCTTTCACCATTAGAAAGCTACGTTTAAAAAGTGAACAAGCACTTTCTGGGGAAAAGCTCGCTCCATAGTCCAATGAATTTTTAGGGCTTGCACACAAAACTGCGAATCGGAGAATTTTTGTCTCTTGAGCTCGTAGATTTTTACGATGCGAATGCGACGTCGTCGCATCGTATCGAAGTTTAGTGCACATGCCCTTAACTCGTGTAGCTAGCTAGTGCTGGGCTGGCGTTGCTATTGGCACTGGTCGGTCACTCCATACAGAAAACTTGTTTTGACAAGCTACTTCTTTTTGAATAACAACTGAATATCAACTACAAGTCAATGGCGCTAGGCGCTATATGTAAAACACCCCCGAACACCACCGGCGGAGTCCCGCGGTGCCTGCGGGGTGCGGGGCGTGGGGCGCTATATCGGGCGGGGAACTCATTTTGGCGCGGGGGGGTGAGTGTCCTTTCTGTACGGGTTAGTACTATTATTTTCTTCTGTGCTATTGGTTAGGAATTAAGCAATCTATACTTTCGATCTTTGTGTGTACTCGACTCTTATAAATAAGACACTCACTGGTTGAATTTCTTCTCGTCGAACCATTTTGGTAGTTCAAGTTGCAGATTATCTGGCTTGACACTATCCGAAGGCTTTTCCAATGCTTCTTGCGTCAGAAGTTGGTCCACGAACTCTTCCGCTGAAATTTCAATATAGGTTTTTAGAAATATTGGACAGTAACTATAAATAAAAAAGTGACAAAATATTGAGGCTAACCAGCGAGCCGTGGACGAGGCTTACTGGGCCAGCTTAGTTTTAGTTCTATTAATTTTCATAATATAATAATAATATGGTGATTTCAAACTTCGTTTCGTATCGTATAGATATGACAAAGGAAAGATTGTATCACGTTCTCCACCTGTCGAACAAGTTTTGGATTTTATTTTTTTTAACACCATTTCCGTAAGCCAAAATCTGTACCCAAACAATGGGTTCTTAACAATGATTGGTCCTGCTTATCAGTAAATTTGTAAACATTTTAGTGAACAAAGTGTAGTTTATGTGTACATTCTGAAGAAAATTTCGCTACTGTAAGGATCGACGTAGCAAGTTTCAGAAAAGATGGCTTACAGGAAGCCATTGTTATTTTTATACTTTATACACATCGCCTACTGTGACTGGGTAAGAAAACTTTATTTAAAAGAAATGAATTTGATTCTGTACAATTTAAATACATCTTAAATATCAAACAGGTTGTTGACTGGATGAATCCCATACAAGAGCAACTGTAAGTATTATTCATTTCATTGGTCAGATATTAAGGCAATTTCCATAAAATATTTTTATTACATACAGACGGCAAAAGGCTGCGTCGCGCAGGATGATGGATGTAGATGTTGTAAAGATGGTACACATAAAACCGGATGTGGCAGAAAGCTTATCGCACTCCTACCAGCCACGCGCAAAGGAGCAACATAATATGAACATTAAATTAGGCCTTAAAGACAAACTTGAAGACACCCTTCGCAACGCAGAAGACCTGTTACTGAAGCTGCAAGTGCAGATAGCTAACTTGGAGAAAAAGGAAAAACAAATGAAAGACGCAATAGTCAATGGCAGGTTAGTTAATGTATCTATTCAGTTTTAAAGCTTCTGTGAGACGCGTCATGCCATCATACTGGCCGCGTCGTCAGGGCTTCGTGATAGATTTTTTTTTATTAATTAATTTATTTATTATAATAATTACTAGGTTGGGAGCAGCATGGATGGTAGAGTTAAATATTCTACGAATTTTATTGATTTTATTTACTCTCTCTTAGTTTATCAGTGGAGTATTCTTTAATCTTCTCTTTACTTTGCTATTTGTTTGATATGATACCACTCAAACTGTATACTTTCTCTTATATCTATTGTATAAACGCTCTTCTTGGTCTGCTGCTTTTTGTCTTGCCCACAATTTTTCCTTCCTTGATATTTCTTGTAAACAATTCGTGTTGTAATATCAGGTGACCATATCTTTCCTCTCCAGTTCTCTATGGTTTCCATTGATCGATATCTTCTCATCAACTCTATAGTATCCGTTTATTATGTTTTAAACAGTACCTACATTAATAAGCCAACTCTACATCAGGTCAGGAGTGTCAACGGTGACCGTGTCTACGGCGACCAACCAACCGCCTCGCTCATACATCGTCCGAAACAGTGACCATATCTTTCCTCTCCAGTTCTCTATGGCTCATCAACTCTATAGTATCCGTTTATTATGTTTTAAACAGTACCTACATTAATAAGCCAACTCTACATCAGGTCAGGAGTGTCAACAGTGACCGTGTCCACGGCGACCAACCAACCGCCCCGCTCATACATCGTCCGTGACGGGCAGTGGTCGATCTGCCACGGAATGGTGCAATACCCGGTCAACACTGCGCCGCCCAAATCTAACATGTTCAATGACATCTTCGCTACGCCCAGGTGCATTGGCCAAGAGGTAAGTAATTTCCACAGACCAACAAGGATCTAAATGATCAAAAAAGCGGCCAAGAGCGAGTCGGACTCGCCAATAAAGGGTCCTGTAGCAGCAAATAACATAATATAAAAGTTCTTGTAGTTCGTTGTAACTTTGATCGATGTTTTAATAATAGTGAAAGGTAAATTGCGGTTTTCAAACCAATTTTCGGTGGAAGTTTGCATGGTAATCTACTCGTATATTCATATATATTTTTTTAGTTTTATCATTCTCTTATTTTAGAAGTTACAGGGGGAGGACACACATTTTACCACTTTGGAAGTGTCTCTCGCGCAAACTATTGCGTTTAAGTAACGTTTAGAAAAAAATGATATTAGAAACCTCAATATACTTTTTAAAGACCTATCCACAGATACCCTACACGTATGGGTTTGATGAAAATTTTATTTTTGGTTTAGTTCTAAGTATGGGGAACCCGCAAAAATTTTACGCTTTTTTTTCTTTTTTTGTGTGAAAATCTTAATGCGGTTCACAGAATACATCTACTTACTAAGTTTCAACAATATAGTTCTTATAGTTTCGGAAAAAAGTGTCTGTGACATACGGACGGATAGACAGACAGACATGACGAAATTATCTATGGGTTCCGTTTTTTTACCATTTGGCTACGGAATGCTAAAAAAGAATCGAACACCACCGCTGCCGCGGAAAGGTCATTTTTTATTTTGGTAAACCCTTGTATAATGATGAGCAGCGTCCTTGAAGTGAAGGCTTCACTTGCTGTTTTGTTCGGCCCCAAGTCCGGAGGAGATTGATAGGTTGATTTAGCGACACAAGCAAAAATGATCGGGCCTCACGATATGCACCATTTTAGATTTGTTTTCAAGGTTATGTTCCTGGACGTTTAACCAGTCTAACTAAAATTTTGGCTACTTTATACCACGAGAGAAATGTTAATGTGGGTGGAGGCGTGTAGGCGGGAAGTTATACTTATTTACTAATGTCTCTCTAGAGCACAGAGTTCTTCAAGTAGGTACTAACTACACTACGCAATCACAAACTCTCCCATTCTACACAAATAAATTATGCCCCGTTCCCTTTGTATTCTTGAATAAATAAGTTTTTTAGCACAGCCTTCGGAATATCACAAAATGTTTTGCACAAAATTCCCAAAACATTTACGCGTTTCTCTCTACTTTACACCTCGTTTCAAATGGAAAAAATTGCCTACTTTTATTTTGCTATCATACAACACTAACATAGTTTCCATACATTGTGAATGTGGTGTACGCTTCGAGCAACTAACTCTCCATTCCATTCTGTACAAAGCCAGAACGCAGTCATAGGAAACTGCTCGCATATAATTTGTAATGCTGTTTTTAACTCTGTTATTTTATTAAAATGCATACACGAATTTTTATCATGTACCTATAGTTTGTATCGTGGATGCGCGGCGTCTTTTTAAACCCCGACGAAACGATGTGAAACGTGTGTGTCTGTCTGTCTGTGGCATCGTAGCTCCTAAACGGATGCGTGTCACATTCGACAATCGATCGAGAGTGTTCTTAGCTATGATCCAAGAAAATATCTTCAGCAATTTGAAGATTATTAGCTCTTTTCTAGTTGTTGGAAGGATCAAGTAACGGTTTTGTGGCGGGGGTTCAATTTAATGTTATAAAGGCTATTAATTCTGCAAGAGTTATGTATCGTGGACCCCAATCCCCGAGAACCACGTCCCAGGGACCCTTACATACACATACACACACACCCGCTCACACACACGCACGCCCATACACATATACGCCCCATTTCTCCTTTTGATTTATATAATTTAAATATTATAAAGTTACCTACTTAGATATTGCTCTTGAATTATAATCTTTCACAAATACTATTATACACCGCCTAACATGTAAAACTGTTCATAGGGGAGGCCTGATGACCTGAATCACAGGTTTACACCCATCTTAGGCATCAGTCTCCCACAATTTTTCTGACATAATATGTTACGCCTGCTTTGTAAACTAAAATTGTGAGAGAAAGAAAGAAATATTTATTATTATTATTATTATTATTCTACCTAGATAGTAAATTCCTTTCTTACACTGTAGGTATTATTAGAAGTTAAGTACACATTACATAAAGAAAGTGAGTCGTTTAAAAGAACTAATATTTTGACAGTTTCTGAATTAACAAACAAACTGTCACATGGAATCAGGACACGTTTGGTTGGGCATTTATATTTTTCGATCTCGGACAAATCCGGTTTGGTGAGGTGAGCGAATGTAAAAGTACTGTTATATTCTCAACATGATTTTAAAGAAAACGCAACGCAAATTAAATGTGAATGCCGGACCAAAGCATTTTTGTTATACCAACTGAAAAGTATTTTATTTAGCAAGATAACTCTAATTAACTAATTTCATCATTATGATAATAAATAAGTTTGTTTTTTCAATAGCTTCGGCTTGTTTGTATTTTTTAATTAAAATTTTAAAAATATACTGTTAAAATGGTTTAAATGGTAAGAATAAATGCAGACCGTGATTTTATATTCGTCAGAAAATTCGAGAGGGTCTTTTGTCAAGGAAACTTAACCTTTGCTTACTATACAAACTTAAGGTCACCCCCAAAAAAATAAAAATAGTATTTTAACTATAGATTTCGATATCTATTACCCCTCCAAATTTTATCTACTTATTTAACAGATAATTTCACAGAGTATCATTTATTTTCGACTCGTAATATGAGAAGGCGAAACTCTACACTGCGCGTAATGCTTTACAAATGGTAGTTTTTTTTTTATTTGTCATGTTGCATTTACGTATGTGTACGAGTATACTACTACCTACTATTATTATACTAGGTTAAAAATACGAAGCAAGCAGGTTTGAGTACACCTTTGAACTCTTGCTTCGTTGGTATTATTTGTGATTGGAGATAAAAAATCCACACATTCATTGGCAAAGCTACCGCACTACAGCCACAGAATATATAATAGTACTACCTACAGCTACGTATAGGTACACTGATATGTATCATTTTTTGTATTCTTTTATAATTTCGATGACAATGTTAGCGACGTTGTAGTTTGTATTGAAATACGATTTTGATACAGTATGCAAGAGTGTTTCGTGTGTGGCGTAGTGACTGGGGCCGTAGTCTGGCGTCTGCGGGGCGCGGGTTCAAACCTCGACAAGCCTTTTATTATTATTTTTTTATTATGCCATCTTATTCTTATTCGACGCTCACGATGAAGGAAGGTAGTAAGGAAAATAGAAATTCAAAGGTTGTGTGTGAAGTTAACCAACCCGCACTAGGCCCACTGTGGCTTGTTTACCCTGATTTATGGTAAAATTCAAAATTCAAAAAGTTTTTATTCGAAGTAAGATTTTACAAATCACTTTTCGACGTCGAGTCGGGTAGGGTCGAACCCCTCGGTGGGGACATATAATATTGGCTGTTAACGTATTAAATGTTATTGAAAATTGTTGCAGATCCCAACGAAGCAAGATCCGTGTGTGTTCAACTCAGTCATCAAGTACGAGACGGTGCCAGATACACGTGGAGTGGACTACACAGAGGGAAACTTCTTTTGTCTAAGACCTTCCTTCAATAAGTCTTTGGAACAATACCTCAGCGTCCCTAAAACAATTATCGACAATACTTGCCAGAACGGTAAGTTATCATTATATTATGTAAGTATATAGGTAGGCAGGTACAGATCGCGCTAAACTTCTAGTATATAAATATGTGAGATATCTCGCACACAGCCATCTGACCCCAACCTGTACTATGGGTATCGAACAACTGATATCCTTACATTTATATAATATAGAATAGTTAAATACATACTTATATAAACATATTATATATCTATCTAATGTTTGCCCTGGGTGTGGTTCAAATGAGCGACCGTTTGCTTTGAGCACAGTAGTACAGTACCCACCGACTAGGCTAAGCTACTGGGCTTCGACATATTGCGCCTATGCGTAGCCCCCACAATATACTCTAGGTAGACTTGTCCGTCCTGCAGGCCACTAAAGAGAAAAACAAACAGAACTAGCTATGACTCGTATATCACTATGTCGCGTTCTGCACCATCTCGAGCTTCTCGCGCGTTTAATTACGTAAGCTAGTTATTTTTCTCCCCTGAGTCCTCTTATCATTGTAGGAGTTCTGATGCGACTTTCGACCTTTCTGCTTTATATGTACATATATGTTTACATTCCTCATGTCCTATTTATAACAATTAGGCAGAATGGTAGTAATATAGCACCACATTATAAAGTTTTGAATGCAGCATAAGGGTCGCAAGTAGTCGCTGCCCCTTCAAAAATAAGCGGTCAGGTCTCGTCGACCGACATTATAGATACTCGTATACGGAATTTTTAAAGAATATTTTGCAAATCATAAAGTCGTTTGACAACACTCAAAACAAATTATGCAGACAGTCTAATCATAAATACAATTATGTAAATTACAATGTGGACCTGTTATCAGAAAACCAGTTTGTTTATTTTTTTATGATTGATCGATTTGAGCAAAAAGAAATCTCTGATATTTGATAGGGTTTGATGCTCAATTACTGGAAAATTGTAATAACGCTAATAAGCTATCAGTTTTATTTTCGATAAATTTCGTTATTTTAGAGCTGGGCTAATTTTTGATTTCTACAATGGAAGTTAGGTCCGACAAAATAGCCATTTGTGCCAAATTCTTCGCACTGGACATGGCTGGGTTGATCATTGTTTGGCCGTCTCTTAATCAGAGCCTAATAATATTAACGAATTTAATTTTGGTTCAAGGTATTGTAAGAAGTCTTCAAGACAATATACAGCAGTGTGGTCAACGGGTACTTTCCGAGTACACCTACTACCCTATCAAGAGCAATGCTGCATCTCTCTACCCTATGGAGTATTGCACCGAAAAGGACGGCTCTTGCAAACTAATCGTGGCCTGGCATTTATCCAATAAAACTGTCGAAAACTTCGAATTCTTGAAAAAGGAAGACAATTTCAAAAACTACTTTATTAAACCATCTTTCGTTGAACATATTTTGTAGATAATAATAATGATTGATAGATAATAATTATAAGCTTTGAGTATAATATACATACTTTATTTTATTTACGTAGTTTTTGTTTAGATAATAGTATAGGATCCCGCCATACAACGACCTTCACCGAGATGTTTATTTGATAAAGCGTATTTTAAATTGTATTCAACATATCAATAAATATATTGAATTATGGGTTGCCTAACAAATTTTAGTCCAGAGTATGTTTACCTAATTAACTTATTAAATTTTTTTTTTTAACTTTGCACCGGTTTAATTATTCAATAAACTCTATCTATACTAATCGAAAGTAAGTAGCCCATAGAATATGCAAATGTTAGGTTGCCTATTTTTTTCCGGTCACAAGTTCACAACTCTCTGGTAGCCAGGTATAAACAGGTCAATTTATACTAGCATTTCAAAATTCGACAACCGGAATTCGGGACAGATTTTTCGTAGGCAACCTTAAACCACCGTGTTTAAAATAAAATAATATTTAATTATTTTTAATTTTAATTTAATAAACAGACCGTTGCAAATGCTAGTATAAATTGACCTGTTTATACCTGGCAACAGTGGCAACCAGAGTTGTGTTGTGACCGGAAAAAAATAGGCAACCTAACATTTGCATATTATTATTCTATGGGCTTCATATTTTCGATTAGTATAGAGTTTATTTAATAAACAAACCGGTGCAATGTTTGAAAAAAATAAAATTTTAAATAATTTATTAAACATACTCTGGACTAAAATTTGTTAGGCAACCCATATGCAATACATTTATTGATATGTTAAATACAATTTAAAACACGCTTTATCAAATAAACATCTCGGTGAAGGTCGTTGTATGGCGGGATCTTAGACTATAAGACTCATAGGTACCTCATACTTAGATTAAAGCATAATGGTAGGTAATAGGTACCAAAATACTTGGTCAAGATGACATAACAACCAGTTATTAAGTAAAGTATAGATATATGTGACGTTCCACGTGCAAAAGGTACCTTATGGTCGGTATCCCTGTAATCAGCAACTAATAAGCTATTCAAATCTAAAAAGATTATCTTTGTACTAAAACCTGCCTTAAGGTACCTTTGCACGTGGAACGTCACATTATGCCGTTGTTACGTGACTTGCAGGTTTATATTTCGCCTAATGTAGCTACCTATAATTTTAATCAAGGTTTGAGTTCGTTGCGTGTTGCGTGTTGTTTTTATTTTTCAAAGGTGAATATCTTAATCCATGTTTTTATCGTAACACAGTTTTATCTTAGTTTAAATAATTATGTACGACAGTATCTATGTAGATACTTTGATAAGTAATGCGCGATAATTTGGGACTTGACTTGACATTAGGATTTAGGATAACGAATACATTACCTACATAATGAAAGCCTGAAACTAATTGTCAAAAATTAAATGCAGGATCGAAATCCGGGTTCTCGACCTATTATAATTAGTTTTAATCCCACAAACAGACGACAATGCAGTGTTCAACAAAAGCAGCCTCGTCAGCTTCTCATAATTTTCGTAAGGCTTGAACCACTACTGGATTTTCTGCTAAAGGCCAAGGCCACTAAGTTATGGCCATTGTCTTCGATAATGGCCGTAAATAATAGCTAAGCTAAATTATTGGCTTGACTCCATTGTAATCATTCCACCAGGTGGACAGAATTAGAATTTTTGTACAAGCTGCCTCAGCTCAGCAGAGAAGTGTTACTTAACTTTTGTTCACCAAAATGTATGGAAAGATTATGCAAAAATTTTCAAAAGTTTATTATGGTACAGTTGCAGCCAGACAAATGGTTTACTACTTTATGGTTAAATACCAGTAGGATTACTTTTACTTGCACCAGCAATTTTAGCTGTTTATTCTCATGACATGACATTACGTATATTATTTAAATTCAGTAGAAAAATATTGCGGTACTCAGGCCTGTTATGTAACCTTACTACGCACATATGAAAAAAGTGCAATGTACTTACCAAACAGTGAGTGATAATAACAGAACCAATATAAGTATTTATTTATAGGTCTACCAGAGTCTGATGGCAAAAAGGTAAAAAAGGAATTGACGCTAGCAAGGTTTCTTCGACATTTTCACCATTTTTAAAGGAACTTTGAAGCCAAACCAAAAACAATTACTCAAAATTTCAGTTGACAGATGACATTTTTTTTGTTTCCATATGAAAATCGCTACTTTTTTTTGCCACCATCAGATTCTGGTAGACCTATACATAGCAGTCAGTTTGTCTAGTAAAAAGAGTCTACCAGTGATAAAGCACAAAATAAACAAACTAAAAGTTTATTCTGTTAATTGCTTTATGTAGGCTAGTACAATAGTATTAATGTATGTTGCCTTGGATTTGCAATGCCTTGGATGAGTTCTTATCACCAAAGTCACTTTCTCTGTCCCTATGTCCCTATGTATGCTTAAATCTTTAAAACTATGCAATGGATTTTGATGCGGTTTTTTTTAATAGATAAGAGTGTTTCAAGAGGAAGATTTATATGTAGGTATACTTAATACATGCATAATAATAATACAATAACCATTTTTCCACTCGGGCGGGTCGCTAGTCTGTCTATACTAATATTATAAAGAGGAAAGGTTTGATTGTTTGTTTGTTTGCATCGAATAGCCTCCGAAACTACTGAACCATTTTCAAAAATTATTTTACCAATAAAAAGCTACATCCACCCTATATTTTATTTAAAAAAAATTAGGGATCCTTACTAAAACTTCAAAATGTAACCCAAGGTGTAAAAAAAATACCTAAAATATTCCTAATAAATTTTTGAGACATTTATTGACCAATCTGTGATTTTAAAGTTGATTTTTATGTAGGTAAATATTTATGTATAGGTATTTATTGTTTTTTTCTAGTGTAGTAAGGTATTTTTTGTTGTTTTTGCATGGTATAGTTACCTCTAATTATTATTACTTATATAACAACATGTACAATAAGTTTTAATAAATATTATTTCTTACATTACCACTTCTTAGGCTAACCATACTTTTTTAAAATAATAAGACTGGGATCAGAATAGAATGACAAAGTACGATGGTATCAGAATGGAAATATTTTAGGTAAAAACTCTTTTGGTATCGGTTCAGTGGTATCAGACTGGAATACCTCAACAAAACGGGTCAACAATGCAGTAAAAATAAGCGGAAACTTACCTTTCTTTTCAATGACAGGACGACTCATTTTTCTGAATTTAAAATATGTTATTTCTTTTCCAATTAGGGTACGTAAACAATGAATACAAACAATTTGATCAGACAACCATTCTCCACACCCACCGACCCAAGGAACAATATTAAAGTGCTAATAGACGTTCGAACATGTACGCTCCGTACCGCCGGACCGTGCGGTGCGCTCGATACGCCACACGACCGCACCGCACCGAAACGTTTGAAGCGGAGCCGACCGGACCGTCAATAATAATAATAATGTGCGGCGGACTGCCGTACACACGATCGAAAATTGGCCGGACGGCACCAAGGTCTCGGTACGGAGCGTACAAGTTCGAACGTCTGTTAACACCTTTACACCTGGCGGAGCACCGACCGACCAACGACCGACCATCCGACCATCCGACCAACGAAACGAATAGACACGGAACACTATTACTTCCTAGCGGAAGAAGAATACCAACTTCATACAAATAAAAGTGCGGCAGCAAAATACAAGGACCCTAGTGTCATCTCTCGAACACCCCCTAAATTATATCTAGTGGCGGGATATTCGTATTATTTCCTCCTTTTACTGGGTAGTTTCACGTCCGTAAATCAATTGCTAATTTCAGTGTAACATTTTTCTAGCTGTTTTTAGATATTAAAATCATTTTATATTTTTAATTATTTTCAGTACACACTACGGTCCAACTCAAAAATATAAAATTATTTTTATATCTAAAAACCTAGACTAGAGAAATGTACACTGAAATTAGCAATAGATTTACGGACGTGAAACTACTCAACTACCACTTTATTTATTGATTTTTCAGGTAATCAAAATAAACACTGAATCATAATATTATTATATCATTTAATGATGTTTATAAAACAATTGAAATAATATTATAATGTGAAAGAATAACCTTAATGCGTATCAATTAATCCTTCCATGCATCTGCTACATAGTTCTCTTCCCTCTTAATAGTTTTATCCAAAAATGCAATTTTGTTCAAAAATTTTCCACATTTTACAAAACTGGCTGGCTTGAGGCTGTGAAGATGCATGCTGCCCTCTATTATGTCTCTTCAGAACATGATGGTAAAATAATGGTACCCCGTTCTCACTGTAAATAAATAAATTACCAATAAGCAAAATGTATATTAAAGAAAGAAACATACTCGGCTACACAATGTTTTTCAGAACCAGTATTAATTTACTCATAATCTAAATTGTAGGACAAAAATCTATACTAATATTATAAATGGGAATATCTTTCAGTCTACAACACCGAATTTGAGAAAATTTTGAGAAATGATTAATTACTTTTTCAGCAAATAAGTATGTAATTACTTTTTCAAACGACAGGCCTCAAATTAAAGTACCACAGAAAAATACATAACTCATACAGATTTAACTGTTAGGTCACTAGTAAAACTACAATGTTAATAAAACAATTGAAATAATATTATAATGTGGAAGAATAACCTTAATGCGTATCAATTAATCCTTCCATGCATCTGCTACATAGTTCTCTTCCCTCTTAATAGTTTTATCCATAAATGCAATTTTGTTCAAAAATTTACCACATTTTACAAAACTGGCTGGCTTGAGGCTGTGAAAATGCATGCTGCCCTCTATTATGTCTCTTCAGAACATGATGGTAAAATAATGGTACCCCGTTCTCACTGTAAATAAATAAATTACCAATAAGCAAAATGTATATTAAAGAAAGAAACATACTCGGCTACACAATGTTTTTCAGAACCAGTATTAATTTACTCATAATCTAAATTGTAGGACAAAAATCTATACTAATATTATAAATGGGAATATCTTTCAGTCTACAACACCGAATTTGAGAAAATTTTGAGAAATGATTAATTACTTTTTCAGCAAATAAGTATGTAATTACTTTTTCAAACGACAGGCCTCAAATTAAAGTACCACAGAAAAATACATAACTCATACAGATTTAACTGTTAGGTCACTAGTAAAACTACAATGTTAATAAAACAATTGAAATAATATTATAATGTGGAAGAATAACCTTAATGCGTATCAATTAATCCTTCCATGCATCTGCTACATAGTTCTCTTCCCTCTTAATAGTTTTATCCATAAATGCAATTTTGTTCAAAAATTTACCACATTTTACAAAACTGGCTGGCTTGAGGCTGTGAAGATGCATGCTGCCCTCTATTATGTCTCTTCAGAACATGATGGTAAAATAATGGTACCCCGTTCTCACTGTAAATAAATAAATTACCAATAAGCAAAATGTATATTAAAGAAAGAAACATACTCGGCTACACAATGTTTTTCAGAACCAGTATTAATTTACTCATAATCTAAATTGTAGGACAAAAATCTATACTAATATTATAAATGGGAATATCTTTCAGTCTACAACACCGAATTGGAGAAAATTTTGAGAAATGATTAATTACTTTTTCAGCAAATAAGTATGTCATTACTTTTTCAAACGACAGGCCTCAAATTAAAGTACCACAGAAAAATACATAACTCATACAGATTTAACTGTTATGTCACTAGTAAAACTACAATGTTAATAAAACAATTGAAATAATAATACATATTTTCCGTACCTAAAGGTTGCCTGGTAGAAATTGCTACTTTAGCAATAAGGCCGCCTTTTGACTCTTCTGTTTTGTTCTGTATTGTTTTCTGTATGCTGTGTCTTTTGTCAATAAAGAATATTGTATTGTATTGTATTGTATATGTGAAAGAATAACCTTAATGCGTATCAATTAATCCTTCCATGCTTCTGCTACATAGTTCTCTTCCCTCCTAGTTTTATCCATAAATGCAATTTTGTTCAAAAATGTACCACATTTCACAAAATTCGCTGGCTTGAGGCTGTGAAGATGCATGCTGCCCTCTATTATCATTTTGGTGTCTCTTCAGAACATGATGGTGAAATAATAGTACTCCGTTCTCACTAGAAATAAATAAGTAATACACGGCTACACAATGTTTTTCAGAACCAATATTAGCCCGTCGGAAATAGACATTAAATTCGCAAAGCGTGATTTAGTTTTGCATTTTTGGTGTTTTTGCAGTATAAACTGTATTAAATTACCTGCAATTTAGATCCTTTTTTAGCTCCATTGACCTTATAGGAGCTGAGCTAGAGCATTTCAAAGATGACCAAATTTTCTCTTTTTTTGCCTCTAAAACCCATTTTCGAGAAAAATTGGTCACCCTTCAAGTGCTCTAGCTCAGCTTCTATAGAGTCAATAGAGCCAAAATAGGATTCAAATTGTAGGTTATTGAATACAGTTTATACTTGTAGACAACATCGTACGCAAAAAATGCATAGTTTTGGCCATGCAGGGCGAATACCATAAAAACACAGCAAATTTCGAAAATTTTCTCGATTTTCTTATTTTCCACAAGGTTTTCGAAGTTGAATTTTTTTATTTAAACTACCCTAACACAGTACAACATACCAAAAATGCAAAACTAAATCACGCTTTGCGAATTTAGAATGATTTTATGTCTATTTCCGACGGGCTATATTAATTTACTCATAATTTAAATTGTAGGACAAAAATCTATACTAATATTATAAATGGGAATATCTTTCAGTCTACAACACCGAATTCGAGAAAATTTTCAAATAAGTAATTATTTTTTCAGCAAATAAGTATGTAATTACTTTTTCAAACGACAGGCCTCAAATTAAATTACCACAGAAAAATACATAACTGTTAGGTCACTAGTAAAACTACAATGTAAATAAAACAATTGAAATAATAATATACAGGGCGTCCCACGGCTATGCCACATGGAGGGAAAGTACCTTAAATATTGTAAGTAGAACATTTTGCTGAAAGAAGACTTTATTTTATTTTTAAACTGCATTAATAATTTTTTTATTAAGTACATGGTTGAACCGGAAATCAAACCCGCTATACGAGAAAAAAATAATCCTGTAGTTTTATCATACCGATCAAAAGGCTTCATCATAAGGGTTATTTTTTGCTAAATAACATAGTGTCAGAAATAAAAGGAAGACTTTTGTATTTTAACATTTTAATACAAAATTTATCAATTTAATCAAATGCTCAAAATGACCCCCACGCTGTTGAATACAAAGGCGCACTCTTTTGATTATTTCACTCCCTGTCGATTTTTTTATCTTGCTGTGGTGGAAAAATTTTTTACATAACCCCACAAAAAAATATCTAACGGGGTTAGATCTGGCGATCTCGGCGGCCACATCAAATGTTAAAATTCATAGTCTTCCTTTTATTTCTGATATTATTAGATTATTTACTGTACACACACAAATATAACAAAGCAGTACATTTAACTGGTAGTTTACAAGGGCGAGCTTATCTCTAAGTAGAGATCTCTTCTAGCCAACCCGTAAAAGTGTGAGAAAACTATTACAAAATTGCAGGAACAAGGCTGTGTACATATTTGATATAATACTTACTAATATTCAAATTACATACACCATACTTACAATAAATACAATAGAAATGACAAATAAAGTACTATGTTATTTAGCAAATAATAATTATGATAAAGCCTTTCGATTGGTATGATAAAACTACAGGGTGCTTTTTTTTTCTCGTGTAGCGGGTTCGATTCCCGGTTCAACCATGTAATTATTAAAAAATATATGAATGCAGTATTAATAGTTTTAAAAAATAAAATAAAGTCTTCTTTCAGTAAAATGTTCTATCTACAATATTTAAGATACTTTCCCTCCATGTGGCATAGCCGTTGGACGCCCTGTTATCCATAAATGCAATTTTGTTCAAAAATTTACCACATTTTACAAAATTGCCTGAGGCTGGCTGGCTGGCTTTATTGGCTTGAGGCTGTGAAGATGCATGCTGCCCTCTATTATGTCTCTTTAGAACATAATGGTAAAATAATAGTACCCCGTTCTCACTGTAAATAAATAAGTTACCAATTAGCAAAATGTATAGTAAAGAAAGAAACATACTCGGCTACACAATGTTTTTCAGAACCAATATTAATTTACTCATAATCTAAATTGTAGGACAAAAATCTATACTAATATTATAAATGGGAATATCTTTCTGGGAATGATCTGGTGAGGGTCGCGGGAAGCCGCTGGATGCGGGCAGCGCAGGACCGATCATTGTGGAGATCCTTGGCCTTTGTCCAGCAGTGGACATGTTTCGGCTGAGATGATGATGATGATGATGAATATCTTTCAGTCTACAACACCAAATTTGAGAAAAAAATACATAACTCATACAGATTTAACTGTTAGGTCACTAGTAAAACTATAGGTAAAACTAGCCATCGACACGACAGAAGAAGAAGAAGAAGGTAACTGCTATTATCATAATAATTGATGACATCATAAAACGAGCGTTTAAAATTTCAGGTTTAATTAGGCGGACAACCAAAAATTTTAGAGGAGCAGAAAGTAGGATGATTCTCTTCAATTCTCTCTCTCGAAGCATCCTTGAATACTGCTCGGTTGTATGGAATCCATTCTATCAGGTTCATTCTGACAGATTGGAACGAGTTCAGAGAAAATTTTTCCGATACTTATGTTTTACAGAACACACCCTCGACCAATATAGTTCTTATTCCCAACAGCTTAAAAAATACAAAGCCCTTACTCTGTCTAGTCGTAGAAACATGCTTGATTTGTTTCTTACATAAAATTATCAATGGTTTTGTGGACTCTCAACACTATTAAATAAGCTGGACTATACTGTACCCAGGCCATATGCAAGGCCCAAAAACTATGTGCCGTTTAGAGCTAGTGTAACACGAACAAATTTAGGTGTCTCAGCCCCTATTAATAGGATGACAAAGAGTTATAATAATATTTTTAAAGAATGTGATATCGATATATTTTTTCAATCCCTGTCTTCTTTTAAATTTAAAATTAAAAAGCATCTTGCGAGTAACCTTGCATAATGTTATTTACTAGGATTCTCTAGGATTTGTTTCTGTCTCAGTTTCTTTTATTTTTAGTTCATAGTGCATTTTTTTTTTAATAATATTGTACTTTTAGCATGCTGTGGTAGCCTATAAGTGTGAAGCATAGTATAACTGTTAATTACTGCAGATTGTAACGTTAATAGTTCTAAGCCGCTATGTATTATGTTGGTTATCCAATAAAATAAATAAATAAAATAAAAAATTATCCTTACCTAAAATATTGAATAAGATGTGGAAGATAGAGCACCAAATAAAGTTTCTCGTTAAATTAAATTGGTCATGTTTATGGGGAATAATACCAAACTAATAGTAATCAAATATTACTTACATCACTTCGGACAGCAGGGTATAACAATCTTGTTTTGGATGCATGTGTGAAATCTTCTTCAAGAAAACGATCATAATAAAGCATTCTGTGCTCATTATTATTGATAAAAGCTGCTCCGCAGTAGGAAATACAGTATTTTGCCCACAACATACACCTGAAACCAAGTAGTAAATATATCAGGAATCTAAGGCTTAGTGTATTTTTGATAATACGATAATTAAAAAAAAAAAAACAAAATTCAAAATTGTTTAATTTCTTTAAACAAATGGTTATTTACAAGTTTTTGAATTTTCCTTTTAAGCAAAAGATTTTTGCCTGTGCCAGGATATAGCCGTAAAGAATATTATTGTGACGTCATTGCTTGTTCCAGTATGCTTACTATGTAAGAAGCGACAAGCTCGAGAAGCTGTCAAACGCGACGTACTGATATTAGAGCCATAGAAGTTCTGTCAACATATCGCGTTTGACAGCTTCTCGAGCCTATCGCTTCTTACTACGTAGTAAGCCTGTATCTTCTGGAGTTTCGATTGTTTTGACGAAAACATAACCTATAAAACTTACCGCAGATGGTTTTGAACCTGGGTGAGCCCCAGGTTCTGGAAATCGAAAGTTTAACATTGTCAGCAGCGGGGGATTAGCCGCACTTTAAATATTTTCGTCTCTATACTGATGTTGCACAGTCTCATAAAACACCAAAACCCAAACAACACAGGTAAAAGTCACTGCCTTGAAAATCACTATCACTTTATGTCTCATATCATAAGCGTAGGATCGGGAACTTAACGCTAATATAAACAAATTAGCTATTTATATATGCTTGTAGACTTTCTGATACTATAGCAAATAAAAATAATTGAACTTAAAAACAAACAACAAGCTATTCGACAAGATTCGGCCATATTGTTTGGTGTTGCCTGCCAGTGTTGATAGAAATATTTATCAGTATACCCATCATAATATTCATAATTAATGTTATTTGAAATCAACTGTCGACTACGTAATTGTATTATTGTTGTGATGATAACTACCTAGTTTTTTTAAATTATGATGATGATGATGTCACGTAAAATAGTTATTAAATTTTTAAAAACGAGTTGAATATTCCGAAAAAAACCGAATTACGCTAGGAAGTACACACTGCTATCTGCCCCCTTCAAGATGGCCGTGCCGCAATTTCGACGTATAAAGTCAACTGCGAATAGAACACTAGTTTTATTACATTCTCTTTGGAATAGAATAATAAACTCCTCTCACTGACGTTCCTGAGTGTGTGTGACCATTACTAAAATGGCGAATCTGCCACGGACAGGGCAATAAATCTGCCGAATTCTGCCACACTTTGACGCCAAAAACGCCAAAAATATGCTACATTAAAATCAATGGAAACAAAAAAAAGAATACAACGAATTTAGTGAAAATTCTTAAAACTTTGAGTCGTTATCATATCGCTGTAAAAAAAATTTGAAAACATTTTTTTATTGTGTGTGGTAGGTTCTAATCACGGAGACAGGACTCAATTCGTCGCTATACCATTTCGCTATTCTACGCGAACTGTCAAATTCAACTAACATTGCTAATTTTAATCTGACGTACCTTATTTATGCGATCAGCTGGCCGAACGCAATTCTATGCATGCATGCGCCATTATTATTACGCGTAAAATTGCTCTATATCTGACTAATCATAGCGGCGATTAAAATGGTCCCGTTATTATAACCAATTATAACTCAAAAACTAGATAAAATACGGCCATTTTTGTAAAAGTTGTGAGGATTTCCCCGTATATATTATTATCCTCTTTGGGATTGACTATTATCAAAGAGGATAATAATATATACGGGGAACTATTATATATAACCCTTACAATTTTGGAAATTCCACAGACGTCGGAAATTCAGTCGGAATGGATGACAAAGTGATGAAAAACAGTAGTTGTATCGGAGAAAAAGTAATATAAGAACAAGAAAAAGTATAATTAGGTAAAATTATTATACATGATGTATTTAAAAAACAAAAGTTATTGAAATTTAAAATCAGATAGTGTAAATTTCCTTAGAAGTTATATATCTGCCTTAAACTGCCACTTTTGTAAATCGTCGGCATGATGTGCCACAGGCAAAATTTAGGGGTGAAATCTGCCAAAATGGCAGAAATCTGCCACAAATGGTCACACTCACACTAGACAGACTACACTCTCCACATCACTAGACAACAGAGACAACAAGACATGGCTCGGACCAAAGAACTTCAAAGAAGTCATCTCTCAACCTTTTGTTTGTGGCTATATTATATGCTAACCGCATGACGCCAAAACGCAAAAAAAAAACTAGCTGAAATGAAAAAAAAAAAAAACGTCAAGAAGGGCGCCGCTGGTAAAAGCAGTATTTTATTTATTTTATACATTTTTAATGTAGCTGACTAGCTGTACCTATGTATTAAAGTTTTGTGTTGTAATTATTAATCAACAATTTAATTTATCAATATGAAATGTCACATTCCGGGACCAAATGTTAAAGGTATGTTTTATACATAATCTACCGACCGATTTGTTGGTTCTTATTTTGCGTTTGTGATAGATAAATAACATCTGTTTTTTAGTTTTAGGAAGAACCGTACATGCTTTGGCGAGGTTTGGAGATGAGTTATACTTGGAATCATTACCAGACAGTATACTTTTAAGGACACTGAATGCAGCTGAATCTGCTTACGCTATGGTAAAGTTCAACAAGAACTTTTTTTCAAACTTCAGCTATAACTATTATTCAACTGATGATAATGAAGGATTGAAGTGTAAAATCTCCATGAAATCTGCATTAAATGCCTTTAAGTCACCTGGACATATGGATAAGCAAGTAGAAAATCTAGAAATTAAACTCGATCCTGAATCCTGCAAGTTGATCTTTCAGTTGAAGTGCAGACATGGAATTGTGAAAACACATTACGTTACCATTTTAGATTGCAAAGCCATGCAAGCTGTGTATACTAAAGATTTAGTACCCAACAGGTAAACAATTTTTCTGTATGTTATTAAAACATGTGGTCCTTCCTTCCTAGCACAGCCCCTACATCTTGAGAATATGTAGTTGTAATAAATTCTGTAAATATCCTGGGCTTTTCTATACTAAGTATCTATTTAAGAAAAAGTTTCTTGACTATGCTACACTGAAAGCACATTATTAGTGGTCTGGTTTATTTGAAACATTTTTCCTAATTTCCAGTATTTTTGTGTCACTCATAATCTTAAATTATTTTGCATCAATACACTTTTTTTTTACTTCTAAATACATAAATTATTGGCTAAGGCTGCGTCCCCATCCGTACGGCGCGGCGCCGCGGAGGGAATGGACAACAGCGTTCACCTGTGTGTAGAGATGGGGACGCAGCCTAGCGCGGTGTGGTGTTTCCTTCTACTGTCCCATGAATTTTGAAGGATTAGGCATCAAAAAACAAAAACCTGAGCTTTCTTTTTTTCAGCAATTAGGACATTATTACATGCATAACTTGTTTTGTTTTTCAGAATTACTGCTCCTCAAAGAATATTATCCGAAGCTCTGGGAAACTTCCATAATTCAGATGATCAAGTGACTTTAGAAGCTACAACCCAAGTCCTTATCTTACGAAACTATGTTGATAGCAGCCTTGACTTGACCAAGGTTATTAGGTCACAAATAACATTAAAAGCTGCTGAATTTGATAGTTACATCATTGGGACTGAAACTACCATCACATTCACCCTTAAGGAATTTAGGGCTTTATTGGCTTTTGCTGAAGCATTAAGCCTGCCATTGCAACTTCATTTTGAGACTACAGGGCGACCGGCGGTTTTCATTGTCCATAATGGGTCTACTTTTGAAGCACATTTTGTTTTAGCTACTTCTAAGCCTGATAGTGCAACACAAGCCACCTCCACTCAAAATACAACACATACAAGCACACAAAAATCAAAACGAAAAGATGAACATTGTAATGCTGATACAGGCCCACCAAGCAAAAAATTACAAGTGGATGCAGAGATCTCAAAATGTTTAGATGAGGATTCACACTTGTTCAATTTCATTGACATTCCTGAAAATGAAATGCCTGATCAAGTTAATAATAATGTTAATAAACATAATTTAGATGTAAGTAAAAGAATTCAAGATGTAATGGACTGTGACAATATACCAGCCTCACCTACCTCCAAAGCAATGATAAAATCTGTATTCAAGAGATGTTTTGAAAGTACCTTTGACCCTAGAAGTATACAAGGAGTAGTTCTAGCAGAAGATACTGATAGTGATTAAAATATTTTGGTACATTTATATGTAAATGTATAACAAAAAGTGTGCAGTGTTATATACATTTTAATTATAATAAGAGATGTTTGGAAAATATTATTATTTTTTCTTATCTAAAGGAAATTTTGAGGAGTGCAAATGAAATAGCTTTTTTTATCACTGCATTATGATTTTATAGTAAAAAATATAAATACACAGGTAAAAAATATTGTACACACATTACAAATGAATTAACTTGAAGATCTATAGGCAAATTCAAGGCGTCTATCCATCGTTCATTGTTCTTTCAATTATTATATGTAAGGGTCTATATGATCTTAAAATATAAGCTGTGAACCATTTGTATTTTCTGTAAATGCTACATAGGCCTGTGTGTCGACGAAATGTCAGTGTTTGGTGGTTTCGACGCAGATTGCAATAATATATTTTGTGTGCAGTGCACTTCACATTTGGAACACTTCTCAAAATTAACACATAAAACTAGGAATAATTATGTTACAATACATCTCTTTGATATTATAATTTATAGTTGTTACTTATATACTGCCTAATTTTTTCTATAATCTAGGAAGATTATTAATTTATAATAGGAAAAAGCAGTTGAATAAAATTTTAAACAATCTTCCTAGGGATCCTATTCTTCTTTTAAATATTATGCGCATGTTTTGAGAAGTGCCATAGCTGATTCTTCATCAAACTTGAATAGACTAACAACCAAAAAAATATTTGTTATATTCATCCTCCCAAATTAAAAATGGCTTTAAGTGCAAATAAGATTAGTGGATTGATGCAACAACAGCTGAAGAAGAAGAATGTCATGCCAATGTTTGCATAAGCATTTATAGAAAAATATTTTGATAGAAACAATATTTGCTTAATGCCCTTTCTGTTCTTTGACAATAATTTAACAAAATATTGGTGTTGACGATATTATCGGATACAAAAATAGGGCAAGGTAATATCCATACAAATCGATATTTTTACAAAAAATTGTATTTATTCAATAAAAATTATAATTAGGTTTTAACTACTAAAAAATTAGCACTAATGAAAATTGTGGATCTGAGAAGCAACATTACCATTAAAAGCTTAGGTACCCCGTGTAATTTATTGCAAATTGATGTGGTAACTTACATTTCTCATGCAAAATCTGAATTGCTTTTACTATTTTTATACATACATTGGCTGTTCCAAGCACAATGTTCAACCTTATACAATGGATACATAATAAATAGTTGTTAAATAACTTCAGATTTGGTATCTACTATACAGAGATCAAACTTTTATTTAACCATTATAATATTGAAGTAAAAGAAAAATGCAGATTTGTTTTTCTATAAAAAAATTACCATACACATTTCATTATGTTAGCTAGCTATAACATGTCTTAAAAAAGATGAAAAAGACCTTCAATTCTATTTTTATTATTTATAAAATACGGCAGCGATACCATTTAATTACAATAAGTATTTATTTTAAATCAATTTCAATATTGTCTCTGGGCCGGGTGGATGGCCGCGACGCGAGGCAACAGCCCGCTCGCTCACGCTCACTGCATCACCAAACACTCACTATCCAACTAGACCATGAATATAGACACTGTTTAGGGACTATCCTCTTGGCTTTTTCTCACACACTGTGCTACTTTTCTTTTAAACTCCGAATATGATTCTCTCCATTCTTTCTGTAAAGAGAAACAGAATAAGCACTCATCTAATGCGGTGTCTTGAGATGCGAGCAGCGGCCGGGCGCGCGGGATGGCTCTGTGGTGTCGATCGGTCATGAGGCCCTTTTCCAACAATAATAATCTGCATTCTAACTCCCCATCACTTCTAAAAGCAATCTTCTTGACTTTTCCTAACACATCTCGCAACTTTCTTTTTAAAATCCGAATAGCGCTCTCTCCATTCTTTCTGTGGATAAAATACATTTTACAATGAGAATGATTTACATGAACTAAACAATACAATATTTATATAGTGAACATGAATAAAATCTCTATGTAAATGAGAATAACTACATGCTACTACCTATGATATAGATAAATGATTTCAAGCTAAATATATTTTTTCATAAGATGTTTATATGGAATGCGATCATCAAACTTGATGATGACGTTACTAGTTAAAGCCCAACCAAAAAAATTAAAAACCTTTCCATATTGCGGCATTTCAATGGAACTAATTTTATAAATGTGGCTCAAGCTGGCTGGACAAATCTTCAAAACTTCTTACATGTAATACAGAAGACCGAAGAGTATAAATAACCAGCCACTATGCTTAGCATTCATGGACTATGAGAAAGCCTTCAATTAGACTGAGACTTGGGCAGTGCTGCAGTCTCTTCAGAGGTGCCAAATTGACTACCAGTATATCGAGGTGCTGAAGTGTCTGTACGATAATGCCACTATGTCAGTCTGACTCCAGGATCAGAACTCCAGACTAATCCAGCTAAGGTGTGAGACGTTATTTCTCTGAAACTGTTCACCGCTGCACTGGAGGATGTCTTTAAGCTTCTGGACTGGAATGGACATGGCATCAATATTAATGACGAGTACATCTCTCACTTTCGGTTTGCCGACGATATCGTAGTCATGACTGAGACCTTGGAGGACCTCGGCACAATGCTCAATGACCTCAATAGAGTTTCCCAAAAGGATGAACACGAAGAAGACAAAAGTCATGTCGAACGCCTGTAGTACCCACTCCAATAAATGTTGGAGACTCTGCTCTCGAAGTTGTAGACCATATGTCTACCTGGGACAAACAGTCCAGCTAGGTAGGTAGATCTATCTTCGAGAAGGAGGTCAATGGTCGAATCCAACTTGGGTGGGCAGCGTTCGGGATGCGGCGCAATATCTTTTCGTCCCAAATACCGCAGTGTCTTAAGTCTAAAGTCTTTGAACAATGTGTGTTCCCAGTGATGACTTACGGATCTGAGACGAGACTGAGAATGGCGGCCGCGCGCCGGAAGGCTATGTGGGGGCAGGCCCTCCACGAGGTGGACCAACGATTTGGTGAGCGTTGCGGGAAGCCGCTGGATGCAGGCAGCGCAGGACCGATCATTGTGGAGATCCTTTATTGAGATCCAGAGGTGAACGCTCTCGTTAGAGATCCAGAGGTGCCAGCCAGAAGATTCATACGTAAGATTAAGCTGGCTGGACACAGATTTTTGCATTTTTCTACTAAACCGTACGTAATACGTACTTTTACAAAACTTTTAGCTCGATGCCCGTCACAAATTTATGTGACGCCCTTTGATATGCAAAAAGACGTTGAAATCACTTCCGTTACCGAGATTGACAGACCAGCGAAAAGTGGTTTTTCAAGCTAGCTAGGACACGGTTTCGATCGATTACCTACTTAAATGAGGGCTATTCTATTTTAAAGATTTGTCCAGCCAGCCTGAACCACATTTTTATGATGGAAATTGTTCATAGTGGCCATAAACATAAAAATATACGTGTGGCGCTCATAGAGCAGGTTATTTATTGTTCTGGTCAGGTCTTCATTAATGATTATTATAGTTCTAGGCACATAGTGTTACTACAATGTTTTGTAGAATATCCTTAAAACTCTCTTTACATTCCTTCATTCAGCAAAATAAAATTTGCATTTTATCATCAGTAATCATCAATTCATCATTATAACATAAAAGTATAATTCTTTCTTATCAGTAAGTATCCGAATTTCGCCCCATAAGACGTTCGTCATTTACACAATTTGACTCAAACGGCTATCGTCGCAATCACAGTTCGAACGAACCTTGCATACTTTATGTGAATGCCAAGACTACTGTAACATACAGGCTCCTGGTAGAAGAAGAAATATAAAAGTCAAATCATACTAATATTAAAGAGTGTGTGTGTGTGTGTGCGTGTGTGTGTGCGTGCGTGCGTGTGCGTGTGTGTGTTTGTAACGAATAAACTCAAAAACTACATGTTGACCGGGTATATAAGGTACCAGCATGCAAAATTTTATTCAAATCGGTTAGCTCGTACAATAAACTGAGTCGTATATAAAGTTACTAAAGATTTTTAATTATCCCCCGGGAACTCTTTGATTTAGCAGGAAAAAAGTATTTAAGTTCTTGACCTTCATTACAATCAATCCAGTAGTTTAGGAGATTAGCCCGTACAAACAGAGAAACAAAAAAATTAAAAAAAAGCTGGATATGTTCTATATCACTTCTTACAATCCCCAGATTGGGTTTTTTTTTATGTACAGATTTTCAATATCTACAGTTTAATTGTAAGATACCTACCGCAGCATCAACATTAGCTGGACTCTCATCATTGGGGTCTGCTAGCATGGAAATGACGCTGATGAGTATGGTCTCCACTGTATGGACTGGTAACCACCGTTCTGATGCCTTCTCATAACCCCACTTATCATCGCCCGGCTCGTGTAATATTGATATGCATACATCTCCATTTTTTTCGACTGAAAATAATATTTTATACTTTACTTATACCAGTTCTTCAATACAAAGTAATAGAGAAGTAAGGTATAAAATTTTGAGTCGCCTTGTGTCTTTTTACTTTATGTGAAGGATAAATCTCACTATTGTTAAAAAGAAAACTTTGTTCCTTCTACTTTGCCTTGTTATTTGAATCTAAAATTATTTATGACTTGACAATATTTATTTTGTGGATATGCTGTATTATGAAACATCTTGTTACAGAGTTACATTCCTTAATAAGTAAATGGGATTGTGCACAATGTTCCCAAATTTCAAGAGATATTATTAAAATGTTTTATAGCAGCTGGGAGCATGCAGTTTAATGTTCTATTTGTCTCAAAAATAAACTTCTCTGTTTGAATACTATTTCATAAAGAATAGTATTCTAGTATTATTAACAGAAACAGTGTTTCACTGAACTGTTGTACTAGATCTAATCTAGTTTCATTGAACTTTAAGAAGTCTAAACAATACTTACTATTTGGATGCCATATTTCAGTGACAAATTTCATCCGCGGTGGCCTTAATGGGTACTCCTTTGGAAAATGTAAATGTGCCTTGAAGAAACCACCCTCACTGTAAATTTAAAGAAACTATTTAATACACAATATGCTTAATTGTAATCAATTTCTCCTTAATCCACAGCGAAAATAATACCTATATCATTTCTGTACTATACAAAAATACATAATGATAATGTTGAAAGCAAATACCCACATAAATATCCTTCTTTTCTGCACACTCGCATAGCCTAAATGAAGTTTATTTTATTAACATTCTTGAAGAATACTTACAATAATATTATCACACATTATCTATCAGTATTATACTTGCTGTACTTACTATAGTGTATCTGGAGGGCCAATAATAAGAACTTCCCATCTGTATATGTCATTATCGTCTATCAATCCAGCAGAAAAGCCTTCTACCGGATTTTTGTTCAGTTCTGAAAACAACCACATTCAGTATTAGCCATAACCCTGATAAGTCAGTTGTGCAGATAGAATTTACGCTATCCACGCGGTTTAGGCAGACTACATCTAAAAGTAACATGAATCATTGCCAAGTGTGAACCGTAAATACACATTACAAGTTATTTTACTCTCTGGCACCGAAACGCCCGTCATGCGTCGGATATTGATTTTATAATCACACAAGGGTGAATCACACAATATAATTTACCAGACAAAAGAGAAAATCGAAGGGAGTAACCATACAAGATATTCCTGATCCATAAAGATCACCAAAATTCATCCTGCTGAGGTCAATGATTGCACGGAAAGTCGTCTGACGCTAATGCCAAAATGACCATGCTAGGACGGATAATATACACAAAGGGCACTAACCTGCTAATTGCTTTTTTAGTAAAAGCGAAGACTGTGGCTCTGACATTAATTACAATTGTGAAATTTACCCTGACGACACGAAACAAATGATTTTTCCACAAAAGATGGCTGGCTGAGTTTATGGGCAGGTTGTGAAACATATGAGTTGTTGCTTGTTTCCGGTAAGATGTTGCCATTTTTAGGTTCGAAAACGGCTGCGTTCAATAATTGTTTTTGTTTTATTCGCTTTACTTTCAGTTATAAAATTTCTGAAAACGGAGATCAGACAGAGTACTAATAATGTAATCAAATTATTTTGAATGATATGAAATAAATTCTTACTATTAGAACTGTATTTACTGCTATAAATATTATAATTATATCTATCACACATAAAGTCTATTCTTGAACGCATATTTCTTATTTTGGTCTAAGGTAACACAGAACGGAAGTGATTGAACGCCATCTACTGGAATATCTATGTATTATTTAGGTACCACTGTAATGATTTTCATTGACTGCGCCATCTAGTACGCTGTGTAGGTACAATTATTATATCATTATCCAGCCAGAGGGCGCCAAAAGTCATAGCGGCGCGGCGCGACGGTGAGGCCCTAGGTCTCTCCCGGTCCCGGGTTCATGTCCGGAGAAGCTAGGGCCGGTGGTGTTTCAAAATGTAGATCGCTTAGTGACCAAAGGAAATAAAAAACCTGCTCTGGGGGCAACACGTGTATATTTTTATGATTATGGCAACAATTTCCATTATAAAATTAGTTCCATTGAAATTCCGCAATATGGCGAGGATTTTTATTTTTTTGGTCGGGCTTTACAAAGTTTTAAGCCGGCTACACACACACGTCCATAAAAGCCGTGTATGCCAAACAGAGCGAGACGCAGTTATGCGTTAGAATGAGATATAAATCACCGCGCTCACTCTAGCTCATACATAACTGCGTCTCGCTCTTTATATCTAAGTTTGTCATATTAAAGAAAAACTTGATACTTTTACGTAAATTTAATTTATTTTGTTGAACTTAAAATAAGAACCACATAACATTATTAAATTACGATCCTTTGTTGCTTTTTACTTTGATTAGACTTTTTTATTTTCTTTGACTGTGGTCCACCATTCAGATTTTCAACCTTTCGTTTTTTCATTTCTGTTGTGCTAGTACTACCGTTTTGATTATTTTCATTTTTACCCTTAATTTTATTTTTAGCTTTTGTATTTTTCTTACATTTCCCAACAATCTCTAATAATGCTCTAAAGTCTATAGAGCTTTCAATGTGGCAACTTTCATGGAACATTTTCATTGTATTTAATAATTTCGTGAGGACTACGTAAAAGTTGTTTTTAACATCGAAATTGTCTTCCTGTATCGCAGATGTTAATTTAATTTCAAAACTGCTTTCGATATCAGAAAGTTTGCTGAGGAGTTTATCTGACGTTGGTTTGTTTCTTCTCAAAGCCCTATAAAAGCCAGCCAATAGGTCTAGTCCTTCATTGCGACGAAACTGTCGGACTTCTGCATAAAAAGTGTTGTCAACTACTGTTGGAACAAGCTCGTAACTGCCTTCCCATTCCGCTTGCAGTACATTATGAAAGAAAATTATAGGCAGCAGGCAGGTACGGTTACGGAAATAATTCTGAAATGCATCTTTGAAAATTTCCACTAAAGGTGATGTAAACTTATTTTTCTTAGGCGATTGAGGCGTTTTCGTTTCAATCTTTTGCGAACAATATATTATAAATGTCGCAAAGCACGTAATAATATCGCCTATAGCTTGGAACATGAAGTGCGATCTTGCCCCTTTATCGATATTAGCCTTTAAATAGTCACATAGTATATCAATTGATACATCGTCGTTAGATGAAAATTTTCGGATTTTCGTAAGGAATTTTATAGTCCTTCGCACTCGATTTTCGAGCTCACCAAACTGGTTGTCTGCTAGGCAAAATTCTAGGCATCTGGTTAATGGGGCGATCATACCAAGGCAAATGTCCATTGATGGGTCTTTCTCTAAATAAATATCTACCAGATCAAGGACTTTAATTCTGAAATCCGACAACGCCTTTTTATCCTTTCGATCTTTTTTTACTTTTTTGCCTTTTCCCTGGTGAAATTGCCGAAATGCTTCAGCTAAAGCTTCGTCTAGTTTATTTCCTTCTTCTTCATCAATCATGTCTGCATCTATACTTTCGGCGTCAGAATCATTAGCGACGGCACCTAATGCCTTCTGTACTGCAATCCTAAGTTGTTCGGGCGTTTTCATTTCTTCATCATCTTCCTCCTCTACTTCACTATCATCGTTATCGTTTTCTCCATCACTTTGATCTTCTTGTTCACTGTCGTCCACCTTCTGTTCATCGCCTGACTGCTCGTCATCTGAATCACTATCTTGGGTCAGAGGACTGTCTTCACTCTCTGGGTCTATTACAGAGACAATTTGGCCGATTGACGACGGGGTCAAGTACTCCCACAGCAGGCGGAAGACACATTGCACGATTGATCGTAAAACACTCGACTCAGCAGATAATATTGAAAGCAAAACTTCAACTAAAACTTCTATCCACTCAGGTTCGTCTGACAGATCTTTCTTCAATTTATTTTTCTTGCCTTTTCTGTAATGCTCGTAACAACTTTTAAGTTCTTTTATCGAGCTGCGCGCCATTTTGACGTGAGTAGGTTCCGAAAACAAGAATAGACCTAATTGGTAGAGCAAAATTAAAAATACGTTATCGACTTTAGACTTAGCATCATTCTTTTCAATCGCTTGACATATTTCAGTCAGCATCTCCCAGCACTCCATATTCTCTTTCGGGAATTGTTTCTCCATTTTAGCGCGAATACCTTCCTTTTGGAGTATGCTGCATACGAATTCGCAAAGTGACGATAGTACAGCAACTAAGTTGTCGACGGTTGAAAAACGGGATGTAAAGCATCGGTAGAAACACGATTTTATGGCACCTGAAAAAAATAAATGTCATAGGTTAATAAAACCTACCTTTACAAATTACGAGGATCATTAAATATAAAAAAAAACTAAAATTTTCAAAGTGCCGCCTTAAGATAGCGAAGTTAAAGTAATACCTGCTAACTCTCCACTGACAGCAACATTGTCATCTCCTCCTATCTTGAAGAAACCAAAACACATGAGCAGCTTCATATGCGACAGTTTGAAATCTGTATCGTCTTTCACGGCCTCATGACTCACTAAATACGATAACAGTTCAGCTGCTTTCACTCGCTCGTTATTATACCAGCCTCTTTCCACATCTTCCTTTATATATTTTTTGGAAGTATTCAAAAGCACTCCCTTAAACAGCTTTGCCATTTTCTTTAAACTGGCCTTATCTAAGACTGCAATAATCGTTTTGATCACACTGGTTCCAGTAATTTCAGTGAAGTTCATCTCTCCTGGATTGAATAGAAGTTTCTTGAGCACTTCTACTCTAACTTTACTGCTCACTTTATCTGACTTTAATACTTCAGCCAGAGAATTAAGCAGTTCTTTCTCTTTCTTAATCATGATTTTGTGATCATCCTCATTGCTGCGTTTATTTCTTATCTTGCTAGCAGTTTGCAGCCCTTTGAACCAGTCCATGAACAACTTGAAAAAGTTTTTGCTAAGCAAGTCTGGAATTACTTCAAAATTGTCTTGAATATTGGTGAGGATGTTGCTAAGAATGTTTAAAGCAGCCAGTTCTCTATTTCTGTTGTGCTTGGAAAGCTGACTGTCAATGCCTGAAATCCAGAAAAGCTGCAAGTGGGGGGAGTTTGCTATTGCAGTGCCTATCTCTCTATAGATTGGATGACTTACTGTGTTGAAGTCAATTCCTCCCTGCAAAAATATTAAAATAATACAGAAAAAGGACATGTATACAAAATATTAAACAAAAAGTTACTAGACTGTCATTAATAACCTATTTATTTATTTACTAGCTGTCAGCCCCGCGGCTCCGCCCGCGTTAACGGTTAAAAGGGAGTTTTTCCCGTGGAATGAAGTATTTTCCCGCGGTAAAAGGTAGCCTGTCTTTCCCCAATTCTATCTCTGTACCAAGTTTCATCAAAATTGGTTGAGTAATTTTAGCGTGAAAGTGTAATAAACAAACAGCTAGACAAAGTTACTTGCACATATTATTATTGGTAGTGAATAAATAAATCTTTAATACAAGGGTATATAATAAATGTAAGAAGCTCACCTATGTAAAGTGTTAACTACATACAACACTTAATTTATTAAGAACAAAACGTGTAGCCTAACATCAAAAGCCAGTGTAATTCACACCGGAGTGGCGTATAAATAAAACTGTGAATGGCACTAACTTAGAAGTTGCAAATATGCTTTCTTTCTATAAATCTATTTATTATAAATATTTATATTGACTCACCATAATCTTTTCACAAACTTCATGTATGTTCTGTTCACACAAAATATCTGAGACACCTATCAATTTCTTAAGTTTGATACTTTCAGGGAATTTTTGGGATACCTTCAGCAAAACGTATAAAGAATCCAAAGAATGCTCCTTGACATCTTTTTTGAACTCATGCTTGATGTGGACCCAGATTTTGTTGCGAAATTCATCTTCATCCAGCTAAAAGTATATGAATAAATCATAAAGACTGTTATGAAATAAAATTATATTAAAAAAAAACAAGTAATATCAAAATATTTAAAGAAATGCTTATTATTTGTATTTATTTTTAGTGTAAACTTGAAAATTAAGCATACAAAAAGAAAATTTCACTTACTCCATGGATTAAATCAAGTAAAATTAAATAGGCCGCAGTTCCTAAGTAAGACTTCTTCTTACTAGCGGTCAGGATGAGCTCCAAAGCTTCCTTCTGTTCTTCTACAGAACTTCTCAGTAGAAGACCTGAGCGGAAGGCTGCACCACAAACCAGGATTTGGCCAAGAAACACATCACCTATTTCCTGTACAAAAACACTTTTATGAATTCCTATAAAACTACTTTTATACATAGATATAGAATTAATACAATAAGGTAAGAAAATAATAATTAAAATTAGCTAACAGATGGAATGATTTTATTTACTCTTAGTTCCATGAATCTATTGTTACTAAGCTAGTCCTTTAATGAGTGAACCCATATTAACATACAAGACTTTGTATGTATATCAGCTGCTGTACAGCGGGCGCTCTCCAGAGCCAGTGTCTCGAGTTACGAGCGGATTTTTTTTTTACGAAATCACCAAAATTTTATTACTTATAATAGCAATAACCTGTAATGTTTATGGGTGTACCTCATCATCCAATAATGCAGCATAATTAATTATAAATAAATGATTAGTAAAATATTGATTAATACATAAAGCATAATCTTGTTATTCAAACTAAAGACATTAAAATGTTATCACTTACAATGCTGCTTGTTTTATTTATTTGGTAACTCAAACTAGGGTTTATAAATCAGAAAATTTTGTAGTCAGTCACCATTAGTTGGTAGCTTAGTAATTTGGTAACTAATATTGAATAATTGCATTAAGTACCTTTGATTTCTATTAACTGTCAGTGGTTCAATTGCACCCTGTAGTATAATAAATCACAATGAAAATTGACCAGAAAAACAAAAAATCACAATAGTTTAATTTGATATTTTGTGACAACCCTTCTGTATTCCTGTCCGGCCGCGCTCGGTGGCGGCACCGTGTGATTTCAAAGGCGTTGACCACTTTATGGACTAGTAACTCTGTGACAGCAGTATGAGTATGTAGTATGAACAGAAGCCAGCAGATGCAGTTGGACTTCGCACTACGAAATTTACCTCTGGCTGGCTGCTGTACATAAGAATTTTTTTTTTAAATGCTGTTATAAACATACTTACACCTTTAGTTGAACCACTACTGGCATGTAGTTCCTTTTTAGCCAAATCAAAAAGCTGTGACAGGGTGATGCCATCAAATTTCTTCAGCAGCGCTACGAGTGTTGCAAAATAACCCGTCCTTATCTCTGCTATGTTAGCTCCTAAACTACGTACTAATCTTTTTAAAGTGTACTGCACATCTTTATCACTCTGAAATGAAGATTAGTTATAATAAGATGTTAAATATTATTCAACTGCATATAAAAATTCTTAAAGAAGTGGGGTTGCATTATTGGTAAGATTTGAACCAAATATTTTTTTACCCTTATGACCAGAACAATTAAGTGCAAGACAAACTGCATAGATGTTTACATTCACTGCTGACTCTGTGACCTGGTTTAGTGCTATGCATAAATAAAAATAAACTAAAGTAGAAATAAAAAGTTTCTAACCTCACTGCCTTTCAGTTGAGAAACAATTCTAGTGCCACCTGTTATTTTCTCATCATCTTTGGAAGCCTTCAGTGAGTCAAACGCATCAAGAATAGAAGCCGTAACTTTGGATTCTTTGAGGTCTGCTAGATCTTGAGTTTTATCTTTCATTTTGAATTAAACTACAAAATAGCACATAGTACATGAACGAATCAATGAAATGAACCACATGGGTAGTGTCCGTGAAGGCAGCAGCGTATGAGGAGCAAGCGTACTCGACTCGACAGTTTGGCAAAAAAGTCCGAAAAGTCTCAGAATATAATATAATATCCGAAAGTTAGGCGTTGTCCTAATAGAACGCGACTACGCGATCATCGCAAGTTCGCGCGAACGCGCGACTGTCAAATGTATGGAGAAATCGTGTTGTCGCGCGACCGTCTATTAGGACACCTATTCGACATCAATATGTTTGATCGCGCGAACACGCGATGGTCGCGTCGCTTACTCGCGCGATAATCGCGTAGTCGCGTTCTATTAGGACAACGCCTTAGAGTACGCTAACGGAACTCTATGCCGGTCTATTACATAGATATAGTATAGTAGTTAGTATAGTAGTTAGTAGTAGGTCTATTATGCGTGCGTAACCACCGCAGCGTGTGCCGCACAATCTAGCTAGGGTATGTATGTTACTTTGATGTTACTAAACACTTTAGATTTTGCACATGGTCTAAAATAAAAAAAACAAGGTCTAACAAGAAGAACACGTGACTTGATACAAGCCTACGTCATCTGCTGTTCATCCTTGTCGAATGCGTATTATTCGACAAGCATGAACAGCAGATGACGTAGGCTTGTGTCAAGTCACGTGGTCTTCTTGTTAGACCTTGTTTTCTTAGTCCATGATTTTGCAGCATTCTTACGTTCGTTGCTATATGCATATACAACGTCGTCTTTCGTTGGAGCGAGAAAAATAAATTGCTTTTCAATCCCAGTAAGTGCTGTGTGATGACTTATACGCGAACCCTACAACCCATTACAACTATTTACACTCTTGGATCCGATAATATCAACCGCGTTGAAACCGTAAGAGACCTGGGCGTGCTATTCGATTCCAAACTTACTTTCCATCAGCATATAAGAACTTTGGCTGTTGACAGTTACCGGAAACTAGGATTTGTTTTAAGGAATTGTCGTGATTTCCGTGAACCTAAAGCAATAACTGTTCTTTACACAGCGCTGGTTCGTAGTAGGTTGGAAGCTGCGGCGACCGTATGGAGTCCTCACGAAAGCACTTACTGTTTGCTGTTAGAAAAGGTACAAAAAGCATTTTTAAGGTTTATTTATAAAAAGATATTTAATTACTATCCCTTCCTATATCCCTCTTCATTTCTGCTCGGTGTGTTAGGGTTCAACTCACTAAAAACCAGACGCACTCATATAACGCTTGTACTTGCTTGTAAACTCCTCCGTGGCACTCTTGCTTGCCCTCAACTGGTATGTCGTGTGTGTTGCTTGTTTGTTCCTGATAACTACCTGCGATCCCGCAGCCATCGCCTACTGGCTGTCCCAACCATGCGCACTAACCACCACTACCACTCCCCGCTTGTACTTGCTCGCACCCAACTTAACTCACTCCTAGCCGTGTCACCTCACGTTGACCTATTTTCAGACTCGATAGCTAGCCTGAACATTACATGTTTGAGATATGCTGAAAAATTATAAAATGTTCCTCTTTTAATATTGTATACCTGTATATAATTAAGTTTACAGTGCCTTAGTAATGTAAGTTGCTGTCATACTGTAAATTTCGTTTAAAATAAATAAATAAAAATAAATAAAGGGTGGGAATCATTGTCACCATATTCATTGTGCGCGTGTTCAGTTCAGCTTACAATAGGTACATAGCCTTGTCTTGTAAAATATTTTCGTCCCTATATGAGCAATAAATAAATACATTTTGCACAGTAGGTATACGTGTTCGTGAAATAAAGACGGATTTGAAAACTGTTAGGTTTTCAAGAGAGCGTTTTGTAATATCGAAATATGTATGATTTTATCTTAAAAAACATACTTACTAGTCTGTTTGGTTACAAAATTAGATGTCGTATAAGAAATATGTATGAGCTGTTTTCAGAGGAACTACAAAATAATCTACCGACTGAATTGTTTAGGTTTAGTTTTTCTAGAATACCACTTGCATCAATCAATGTTCTACGGATGATACGAGTCACGATTCACAGATTCAGATGCCTGGCTGAATAGAATAGAATAGAATAGAAAAATTTTATTTGCAAGAATACATGAAATGTGGATCTTAAATATAATACAAAGTCTCAATGTACTCTACTGAATTTTTCCAGTGTGCAAATATTAAAATTACATAGGTAATACATGTTTGTCCAGAGGACAGCAAAAATGCATTTACTTACACATTATGACAATGTACATAAACAGAATTCTCTTCGTACTCAAGAAACTGTTTTACACTATAGAAACTATTTTTAATTAGCCAGGATGTTAGCTCGGATTTAAAAACATTTACATTATTAGTATTTTGTATCTGTGCTGGTAGATGATTATATAATTTTGTTGCCATATATACTACATTTTTTCGGAAGAGAGCTGTATTGCAAGGTGGTTGAAAATATTTATTTTTTTGTCTGCTTGTAGCTCTACCAGTAACTTCATAATTTGTTTTAAAAATCTCTGGATGAATTCGCACAAATATACACATATCCCTTATATACTGACAGGGTAGAGGTAAAATATTTAATTTTTTAAACAGTGGCACACAACTATCTAAATACCATGCGTTGCATAGCACTCTAAGACATTTTTTTTGTAGGAGAAAAGCCCTATCTGCATCACTAGAGTTTCCCCTTATGATCAATCCATAAGAAAGAATTGAAGAAACATAGCCATGGTATGCTGTTAGTGCAGCTTCAAGAGAAACGGTTTGCCTAAGGCGTTTTAGAACAAATACAAAACTATCTAATTTTTTACATAATGTAGATATGTGGTCTTTCCAATTCAGGTGTTTGTCTAACTATACCGAGGAATTTAGTGGAGTTGACTAAATTTATGGGGATGTTATTAAAGGTAATTTGTATAGGCAGAGGATTGGTGTTATTGGAGTGAAATTGTATGGCTTTAGTTTTATCTATGTTTATTTGTAATTTATTATTATTAATCCATGTTATTGTGTCATATAAACATTTATTAATATCATATTCAAAGGAGTCTTTCTTTTTACATTTTATGATTAAAGTAGTGTCATCTGCAAATAGTATGGTCTTATGTTCTGTAGCTTTAGTTAATTCGTTGATATAGAGTAAAAATAAAAGTGGTCCAAGAATACTGCCCTGTGGTACTCCGCGATTTATAGTTTCATAATCTGATTTAAACTTTTTCCTTTTTTTTTTTTGATGGAAAACATCGAAAGTAAAGTTAGTTTGTGATTTTTTCAGGTGGTTTTTGCATATTATCTGATAAATGGCGTAGTACACGATGTATCTACATACTTGTTTAGTGGTTCTTGAAGAATAGTTATCGGTACTAAAGCCCGACCAGAGAAATAAAAAACCTCGCCATATTGCGGAAATTCAATGGAACTAATTTTATAAGGGAAATTGTTGACATAGTCGTAAAAATATACACGTGGCAACCCCAGATAAGATTTTTTATTTCTTTGGTCAGTAGATGTTTCACACTAAAAAAAGATAGCAATGATTACGCAATTTACGCATTATTAAATACCGTTGATGAATAAGGTATACCGCTAACTCTTTCAGGTACACCACCTTCACGGACACCATAAGTGACAGGAACGGGAGGCAATAAATTGTACGAACTTCGTACTTACGGAGTACGACTGGATAATTCGTGTACAAAGAATGAGCCAGCCAAAATATTCCGTATATGGGCTTGGTTGGGTTAGTGGGGTTGGCCCTTGGCTGTGTTTTGGGCCAAAAACCTTTTTCCACACAATATTTTTGTCCTTCCTTCCTTCTTGTTTGTTCTTTTTCGTAATAATCCCTCTGATATCGACTAGCGTGTAATGGAACGTCTTTACCCATAAACAACAATCTATTCCATAGTCAAGGCTAGACTAGACAGCGAACGAGACTTTTTGATCAAAGCTAAATACAAAAAACTAGATGTGTCATCATCTAATCCAATAATTGTAAGCTTATCAAGTAAAAAGGATTAATAAATTATAACAAACGCTAAATCTTGTCTGTGAAAGTCCTGACTGCAATATTCAAAGCTATAGTTTCACAGATCAATTTTGTTGAAGTCGGTTAAAAGAAAAATATCGCCTTCATTTAATAAAATGACCAATGCCGTATTCACGATCCCGCTTTTTACCTTGAGAGCTGCGCAAGGCTGCAGTTAACGTCATTGACGGACGACCATAGCTAGGCATTAACTCGTTAATTCGTTAATCGTTAATTAACGAAGTTAACATTTTTATTAACGGATTAACATTAAAAATGTTAACGGACACGTTAACTTCCGTTAATATCCAGAAGTCCGTTAATCGTTAATCCGATGCCTACTATTTTCCGCACGACACCGCGGCGCGGCGCAAAAAACTGGTTCAGACAAGTACGAAATGACAAGTGAAACAAAAGCAGCTAGGTATATTTTTCCGGCGCCTACGACTGAGAAAACTGCGAAGATTCGTTTCGTTTGATCATTTCATTACTTAGCGCCGGGGCTTAGATAGAGTGACTAGTGATTTGTTTGTTTTTCTGTCACCAGACTGTAGAAAAACCAAAGAGCTCCAACTCTTTAAAATGTGGCTGGCCATAACAGCAAAAGACTTGTTCAACGATGCTGCATTCCTCGGGGAACAGATATTCATAGATCTATTAATTAAATACAATACCGTTAAATATAATACCGCTATACCCTTAAGCGCTGCAGTTGAAAGTTTTTTTCTTACGGATAAATTATTACAACAAAACGAGTCTCGCTTTCAGATGAGAACTTCAACATGTTCATGTTCGTTCATGAAGGGTATGCACCTTATAGTGCGGGAGCCGGGGGCCTAAGTACCTACCTCATCGAGTACCCCAATAGGCTATCTCTATCTAGATCGTTAACCGACACTTAAACACTGAAAAACAATAAAGTCTGCCAGAGCCGATCCTGCCGGGTCATCGAAATTTTTGACGTATTTTTTTCATGGAACCTACCTCATAAAGTACCCGAATGAAAGTGGTGGCATCAATTAACCATTGATTAATTATGTATAAAAAAATTAGTCTGCCATTGCGCAGCTACCTCATCGTAGGTGAAGGGTGTCAGATGGGCACATTTCAGGGCGTCTGTCTGCCAAGTACTTCCGGCAGGCTGCGCAGTGGCAGACCAATTTTTTTATACATAATTAATCAATTGTTAACTGATGCCACCACTTTCATTCGGGTACTTTATGAGGTAAGTTCCACGAAAAAAATACGTCAAAAATTTCGATGACCCGGCAGGATCGGCTCTGGCAGACCTTTTTTTTTTTCAGTGTTTAAGTGTCGGTTAACGATCTAGATATAGCCTATTGGGGTACTCGATGAGGTAGGTGTTTAGGCCCCCGGCTCCCGCACTATTACGCCAGACGATTAAATTAAAACCTGACCAAAGAAATAAGAAACCTGCTCTGGGGGCGCCACGTGTATATTTTTACGACTATCGCAACAATTTCTCTTATAAAATTAGTTTCATTGAAATTCCGCAATATGGCGAGGTTTGGTTTCTTATTTCTTTGGTGGGGCTTTACACATTCGAATTATACAAGTCTTTTTTAGGGTTCTGTAGCCAAATGGCAAAAAACGGAACCCTTATAGATTCGTCATGTCTGTCTGTCTGTCTGTCTGTCTGTCCGTCCGTATGTCACAGCCACTTTATTCCGAAATTATAATAGCCATACTGTTCAAACTTAGTAAGTAGATGTATTTTGTGATCCGCATTAAGATTTTCATACAAAAATAGAAAAAAAAAACAGTAAAATTTATTAGGGGTCCCCTTAGAACTGAAACTGAAAAAATTTTTTTTTCATCAAACCCATACGTGTGGGGTATCTATGGCCATAGGTCTTCAAAAGTGATGTTGAGGTTTCAAATATCATTTTTTTCTAAACTGAATAGTTTGCGCGAGAAATGCTTCCAAAGTGGTAAAATGTGTGTCCCCCCCCCTGTAAATTCTAAAATAAGAGAATTATAAAACTAAAAAATATATATGGTTTGAACGAGATCTAGTTAGTAGTAGTTTTAATACGTCATAAATTGTAAACCGCAATTTACCTTTCACTGTTATTAAAACAGCGACCAAAGTTACAACGAACTACAAAAACTTTTATATTATGTTACTTGCTGCAACGGAACCCTTCATGGGCGACTCTGACTCGCACTAGGCCGCTTTTTTGTTCCTAAACTGTTAACTTCCAGAACCTAAGCCAACAGGTGTTATAAGTTTACTAACGTAACGATATCAGACATACAATTTTTATCACATTTAACGGATTAACGATTAACGTTAACTTGCGTTAATTCTTGCTAAATGTAACGTTTTAACGTTTGTGCGCATGACATGAGTATTCGATTGGCTATGTGGGGTGTATACGTGTGTGTGTGTGTGTGTGTGTGTGTGTGTGTGTGTGTGTGTGTGTGTGTGTGTGTGTATGTTTGTAATGAATAAACTCAAAAACTACTGCGCTGATTTCAAAAATTCTTTCACCATTAGAAAGTTTCATTCACCCTGAGTAACAAAAGCTAAATTTTATTTTCCAAAAATTAGGGATCCTTACTAAAACTTCAATAATGTAACCCAAGGTGTAAATACCTAAAATATCCCAACAATTGAATGGGCTCCGAAACTACTGAGCCGATTTTGGTAAAACTTGGCAAAAAGATAGAATAGACCTTGCGGAAGAATATAGGCTTAATTTTGCCGCGGGAAAATACCTCATTCCTACGGGAAAAATTATTAACGCTGACGGAGCCGCGGCGAGAAGCTAGTGCATGATATGAATATGACGAGCGAGACTCGAGTCAGTACAACGTTATACGGGATACACACGTCTGCCTTGTATGCCGAACAGAGCAAGACGCAGTTATGCGCTAGAGTGAGCGCGGTGATTTGTATCTCATTCTAACGCGTAACTGCGTCTCGGCCGCTTTACAGTTTTTTGTTCGTTCAGTACTCGAGTCAGCCAGCCTGTAGCGCTGGCTGTAGCGAGCGAGCGACAGACAGAGCGAGCGAGCGAGCGAACTAAGCAAGCAATTTTTAAAAAAGCTCTTCCAGTAAATTGATGCAGTGCGCGCGCGCTCTCAGTACTCCATGTTTCTAAACATGGCAGGTCGTAGTGGATTCGATGATGGAAATCCCAGGTAATTATTTAATTCTAATCACTATAATGTCGTTTTCGGTATTTACAAAGATGCTTTATTTATTTCTGCACATAAATTTTATAACAAAAGGCGCTGTCAGTCGTTTCTTCTAATTAAATTTGCATGTTTTGACAACGCGATAACATTGAATGAAATTGTGATTTTTATGAAATATTGCTCATAAATTGAAGTGTCTTCGTTAAAGAGGGATCTTTTATGAATTAACTACCGTAGTGGTGCTGAGATAAAGTGTGTTCAAGAGTTTTTATAGGTTATAATCCACCATGGTTGATTGCAGGGACTTTGGCGGCGGTGGCGGCAGGCGGACGCTCGGCGGTCGGCTGCTGCCCACCGAGCCCCCTTACAAGGCCTACGTCGGCAACCTCCCCTCGGGTATCATTCAAGGCGACATTAACAGAATCTTTCCTGTAAGTATATTTTCAGTTATTTTTATCTATCAAATTAAAACCTAAAATTGATTCATAAAAAAATATTGTTCGTCGCGTGTTATTTTTTTATTTTTTTTGGGCTCTATCAAAGTATAGTGTTGAATAAAAAGTAAGCATAAAATGTTAGACTTCATAACTATGTCTTCCAATGCATGTTGTATGCTCCAGTAAACATGGAACACTTCTTAGATTTTACATCTAGAAAACCAACTTTAAACTCAATTGTTACTTTGTAAGATTGTAACAGTATTTATAGGAAATTAGGTACTAATGTTAAATTTATAAGCAAAGTTATTTGAAAAGTTTTAATCTATAAATTAATTTTCCTTAAAAGGCTCCCAAATTAGGTATACTATTCATTTGGGTGCAAATGAAAAATATCCATTCATATAACTTTGTTTAATTTGCTTTTGAACAGTTCAATCCCACTACATAATGTTACAAATAAGAATGTTTGTTACTCAATCATGCTTCGTTATTGGACGGATTGCGACCAGTTGGTACACATTTAGGGTAGGCTGTAGAATATGACATAATGATAATTTTTATGCTGAAAAAACATCTCATTGTTACGGGAAACTAAATTAGTTCATACAAAAGCAAATTTGCTCATAACCCAGCACCACTTTATATGGAAATTAAAAGATGCAATCCTTGTAGAGTTTTTGGCTAGCTCTTCTGTACAAAAGTCCGCACATTTTACTTTACTGAACTCACCACTAAATGTAACTGTATTTGACTTAACTGAGTGATTTTAGAATAATATTTGAATTTAAAATGTCCATAAGATAAATAAATAATTTGAATTTGAATGAAGTTGTGGCCAAAAGCTAACTATTCACTAGTGGCATAAATTATTGTATGTATGGAAGATATTAAAGTTTATTCTACAAATGAAAAATTTTATTTTAAATTTTCAACTTTCTAAGATTCTTTGAAATAAGTTTATACTGATGATAGGAAAACCCAATCTGTTCACTTGTTTATTTATACTAATATTATAAAGAAGGAAGATTTGATTGTTTGTTTGCATTGAATAGGCTCTGAAACTACTGAACCATTTTTAAAAAGTATTTTGCTGTTGGGAATCTACACTATCCCATAACATACTCTTACTAAAACTACAATAAGGCAACCCAAGATGAAAAAAAATACCTTTAATATTTTTAACCAGCTTTTCACCGCGGCGGTTTTGCCCGTGGGGATAAAAAAAAATCCGCATTAAAAAGAGAATAAGCTTCAAAACTACTGAACCGTTTTTTATTAAACTTGCTATAAAGATAGAATAGACCTTGGGAAAGATCAAAGGCTACCTTTTACCGCGGGAAAATTTCTTACTCCAACAGAAAAAAATTGTTAACGCGGGCGGAGCCGCGGCGAAAAGCTAGTTTACAATAAATTTATATTATTGTAAGTTGATGTAGATATGCAGTTAAGTAATATTTTTGGGGTGCTAATACTAGGGATGCATTCGATACCGATACCGATATATCGGCGATACTTCGCGCTGGCAACACTGTCGGCTACATTGTAAACAAACTTCTCCGTAATTATTTCGTGATTTAATATATTATTACATATTATTCCAAGTTCATCTATTTAGTAATACGTTAAAATAAGTGTGTTAAATATTATTTTATAGTTTAAGTGCTAGAAATACGAAAAATAATACTGTGTGTGGACTTAGTAAAAACCGTTACGTACTCACTAGAAATATTTAAAATATAGCATTGTTTGGCAGGTATTTATGGTGTTTTTTGCATAATAAATATTCAAAACACGTTAATATATTGTAATTGCATAAATTTCCTGCATAATAACTTGCTATATTTACAAACCAAAGCATAACCTCAAACTAAGTAGGTAACTGCTTATCAGCTGTGCTTCGATCTTGTTTATTGATATTCAATTATTATTTATTATTTATAATGCCTACTACCAGAAGTACCGCAGCCCGTCAGTTGGAAGATAACTTGAAATTCGCTTTACATGAGCTTAAGCAGTGTAGGGAAATCAATAAGCAGTTGCTTACAGAGAGGGAAGAGAGTGAGAAGGAGGTGTTACTCATAGTAGATAAAAATAGAAAAATGAAAAGTGAGATGACAGAGCTGCATAACCAGCTTGTGGACATGGCGGGTGACAGGGATCGGCTTCAGGGTCTGGTGGACAGTTTCGACCGGGATGGCAGCGCGTTTGAAGATTCCTTGGCTCGTATCACTACACTGGAGAAGGAGCTACGTGACGCACGAGACAAGATTCGTTCGCTGGAAACCATTATCGACGACCTCGACTCGGCCCAGACCCAGACACTCTTCGATGAGCTGGTCACTACACCTGCCCCCTCTGTTATCTCACCGACCGAACAACAACCTACTGTAACAATTGATTTAACATGTGAAAGTCCCAGTAGGTCACAATCGGTGACGACAATGAGCTGTAGTAAAAATAAACTTAAAAAATATGTTAAACTAAATAATTATATTAAAAAAACACAAAAATTAGCCAACAAAAATAAAACGCTTTGTAAAAATTTAAATTGTAGTAAAGAACGTGTCGACTTAATTAACGAAATTGATAATTATAGATTAAATGTAGAAAAAATTACACAAAATTATGAATGTGAGACACGGCGCCTTGAGTCAGAAATGTTTCTATTAAATTCATCATTACAAAGAATTTCTCTCAAATATGAGTCATCGCAAAATGAAATCAAGGAGCACGTATCGGCTATGGATAGTTTATTGGAGATGTGTCAATATAATTACGATACGTATATGTCTATGGCAAACAATCACTGTTGTGATTGCAAGTTAACTCCAGCTCCAGTGAACTATGCCGCGCCGGCGCCGGCCGCGCGACGACGTTCCGACTCGGTACAACAGCTGCCCGAGCAGCTGATACTGACTCAGGCGCCGCCGTCCGTCGACTCCGACAACAATACCACCTCCCTCTCACCAACTAAGGACTACGTTATGTATAGCGATGAACTTGGAAAAGGTATGGGTTTACAATTAAGCCGGCATTTGGGTAATACAGTAATAAACAATTGTATACCTGGGGCTACATATTCCCAAATACTTGCCAAAGTGTTGACGGCGCGATTTACAAAACCAACTATTTTATTAATTTTAATTGGAAGAAGGGAAAATTTATCAAAGAAAGATCTTATTAAATATTTTTCCGAATTGAATTCAGTACAAAATGTAACAAAAATTGTTTTGTTTGCTTTTCCCTTCAGTCAATCTTTCCAGTCAAATGAAAATGATAAACGACACAATTATAACACGTTAATGCATACACTGACATGTCGTCATTGTGACAAATTTCATTTTATTGACACCAATATTTATATTGGAAATTATTTTTATTTGACCAAGGATAGGTACTACCTACCAAAATTTTTTACCAGACAGATAGCACAGATCCTATCATATTGTATATTAAATTCAGTCAGTTCACTGACCAATAAGACTATTGCTTCTATTGAGCAAATTAATTGTAACACCTTGAATAATTTGGAATATGTTCCAAATTGTTTAAATTAATTCAAAAGACAATAGAGAATAACTCTGGCATTCCCACAAGTATCCTAAATATACCAGTATATAATAGTAGTAAAAATATTTTAAATCTGGTACATCAAAATATTCAAGGTGCAATGCATGCAAAAGAATTGGAAGTTGAGTTATTCATGAACTGTAATAACATAGATATATTGTGTATAACAGAACATTGGCTGAAAAAGCATGAGTTCATGTTTAGCTTTAACAACCATCAGGTAGGAAGTTCGTTCAGCAGAACCGATAAGAAATGCGGCGGTTCATTGATACTCATTAGAAATAATTTAAAATTTAAGGAACGAGTAGACATAGTGAGCCTCTCTGTTGAACATACTACCGAGATAGCCTGTATTGAACTCGAGCAACTTATTGTGATGAGCGTGTACAGGCGCCCTAATTCGTCTTTTGAAATATTTGAAAAAGTCATGGATGATGCACTATCAAAAATAAGTGACAAGCGTAAATATATTTTTGTTTGTGGAGATTTTAACGTTGATCTCTTAAAGAACTGTAACTTGTGTCAAAGACTGCTATCTTTATTTTTATGTTATAACTTAAAGAATATTTTTTTGGAGCCTACAAGAATCACTGCCAATTCTAAGACTTGTATTGATAATATATTTTCCAATATTGAACCTTACTTTAAATCAATTATTAATCAATTATCTTCTGATCATTCAGGTCAAATAGGATCTTTTAATATTAAAATTGAAAAAGAACCAATTAAAAATTTCACATGCGTGCCTATAAGTGACACTCGGCTTCAACGATTCAGAAATAATATCATGGATAAATTACCTGAATTATCATATTGTGACAATCCAAATACGTTGTATAATTCACTGACTAGTTTAGCTAAAAACGAATATGATATAATATTCCAGCCAAAACAAATCAAAACTAGTAATAAATTATTGTTCAGTGATTGGGCAACAGTGGGAGTTCATAAGAGCAGACAAAGGTTATATGAGCTTTATGAAGAAAGATCATATAACAAAAGTAGTACGTTTGTAGACTATGTTCGTGAATATTCAAAAATGTTTAAGCGCGTGTGTATTGTAGCTAAATCTAATTTTATTAATAATAAGATAAAATCTAGTAAAAATACAATTAAAACCACTTGGCAAATTATACATAACGAAACAGGAAAATCTAAGCCAGCAAGCAACAACTTTAAGCTTAAAATAGACAACCAAATTTTGAGTTCTGACTTAGAAATTGCAAAAGCTTTTGAAAATTTCTTTACTGATATTCCTGTTTCGACAACCAAGTCTTTGAACTCGTCTCCCACTGAGGCTGAATCCATACTTAAACGTAACGTTGAGGAATCCAAAACTGTTTTTAAATTTAGACATGTCAACAGCGACGAAATTATAAAGGTATTCAAATCCCTGGAAATGAAAAAGACTCCCGACGTTGACGGAATTTCCGTGAAAATAATAAGTTCCATAATAGATTGTATAGCACCTCATCTAAGTTTTATATTTAACCAATGCGTTGATAATGGTGTGTTTCCTGACCTGATGAAACTGAGTAAAGTCATACCCTTATTCAAAGCCGGCAGTACAACAGACCCCACCAATTTTAGACCTATATCTATACTGCCGACACTTAGTAAAATATTTGAAAAACTTATTCTTAATCAGTTGCAGGGTTATTTTTATAGAAATAATTTAATGCACGTAAATCAATTTGGATTTACTCGGGGTCGCTCAACTGCTGACGCAGGCGTTGAGCTCATTACTAAAATTTTTGATGCCTGGGAAGATTCAATGGATGCCATTGGCATTTTTTGTGATTTATCCAAGGCTTTTGACTGTGTCGATCATAGCACTCTGGTCAGGAAACTAAATCATTACGGTGTAAAAAACCGGGCGCTCGATCTTCTTGAATCATATCTTACGAATAGATTCCATTTGGTCGATGTTAATGGGAAAAGATCGCCTGGATCTAAGATAAAAATGGGCGTCCCGCAGGGTTCCATTCTTGGTCCTTTTTTGTTTTTAGTGTATATTAATGATTTGCCATATCTTATAAAAGAAAAACATGGGTTGGTACTGTTTGCCGACGATACTTCTTTAATTTTTAAAGTTAAAAGACAACAATTAGTTTATGACGACGTAAACAATGCTATCCATGATGTAGTTAACTGGTTTACGGTAAATAATTTATTACTTAATGAAAATAAAACAAAATGCCTTAAATTTGTATTACCAAATGTTACTCCAGTAGCAACTGATATAATAATAAAGGGACAGAGAGTGGACCTTGTGGACTCTGCTGTATTTCTTGGAATTACTTTGGATGCCAAACTGCAATGGGATCCTCACATAAATAAATTGTCGAACAAACTGAGTTCAGCGGCGTATGCAGTTAAACGAATTAGAGCTCTTACTGATGTAGATACGGCTAGATTAGTGTATTTTAGTTATTTTCATAGCTTGATGACCTATGGAATTCTTCTATGGGGACATGCTGCAAATGCAAATAATATATTTACGCTGCAGAAACGGGCTGTTCGTGCAATTTATAAATTAAGGTCTAGAGTGTCACTTAGGGAAAAATTTAAGGAAATTAATATTTTAACATTAGTATCGGAGTACATTTACCACAATTTATTACATGTAAAAAAAAAATATAACAAAATTTGCAAAGAATAGTGATCGACATGCTCTTAATACTAGAAATAAAGACAAACTGGCATCTCACATTAGTCGATTGCAGAAAATAAAACATTGTTTTAAGGGCGACTGTATACGCTTTTACAATAAGATTCCTACTATTATACAAAACTTACCCTTAGATAAGTTTAAAGTTGTAGTTAAGCAAAAATTGATTAAAAATGCATATTACAAGATATCTGATTATTTAGAAGACGAATCTCCATGGGAATGAGGTTGCTTGAGTTGGCTATTAATATAATTTAATTTATTAAGATATATTGTACCTATAATTTACATATTAAAAAAATATAATTTTTAAAAGATGCGACGCTTGTGGAGTTTATTCGGCGAGCTCTTCTCCACAAAAGACCGCACATTTTGCTTTGCTGAACTCGCCACTAAATGTAATTTTATTTGACTTAACTAAGTGTCCAAAAAAGTGTCCAAAAGTTAAAATAAATGATTTCATTTCATTTCATTTCATTTCATTTCATTTCATACTTCGGGTTTGCCGATATATCGGTATCGGTGATATTTTTATGGCAGATTCAACGATACTTTCGTCGTTCGTTTTCTGGCGCCATGACGTCTTATACCCAAAAATGAAAAAAAGGCGCAGGATTACTTTAGTTTCCAAATGATCGACTGTGGGAAAATAGAGTCCGAAACCATACTTCGAAAAGCAATCAACCGAATGACTGTATAACGAACGAACGTTATACCGAATTTTTTTTTACCGAAGGGACTTGAATTCGAATGTACTGTATACCGAATTTCTTAGCACCGAATAATATGCCGAATTTCTTAATACTGAATAATATGCCGAATTTCTTAACATCGAATGAAATCCCTATCCCTAAGTTTGTCTGTCTGTCTGTCTGTTACGCTTTCACGCCAAAACCACTGAACCGATTTTGATGAAACTTAGTACTGAGATAGAATAGAGAGACCTTGGGGACGGACATAGGCTACTTTTTACCGCGGGAAAATACCTCGTTCCCACGGGAAAGACTAAGCGCGGGCGGAGCCGTGGGGCGGAAACTTGATGAAACTTTGTATCTTTACCAATGTGACCTTGGAGTGTGATAGAATATACCTTGGAGAAGGATATAAGCTACCTTTTACCGCGGGAAAAACTCTCATTCCCACGGGAAAATGGCAGCGCGGGTAAAAAGTTTTGATGGAACTTGGTACAAAGATAGAATAGACCCTGGGAATGTATATGGGCTACCTTTTACCGCTGGATAATGTTTTTTCCCACGGGAAAAATATTAGTACCTACCTACAGGTGGAAAGTTTTGATGAATATTGGTACAGAGATAGAATAGACCTTGGAGTAAGATATAGACTACCTTTTACCGTGGGAAAATACCTCATTCCCACGGAAAAAATGGTAGCGTGGGTGGAAAATTTTAATGAAACTTGGTACAGGGATATAAAAGATTTTGGGTATGGATAAAGGCTACCTGTTACCACGGGAAAATACTTTATTCCCACGGGAAAAATGGTAGAGCGGGCGAAAAGTTTTGATGAACCTTGGTACAGAAACATAATAGACCTTGGGGATAGATATAGCCTACTTGTAACTGCGGGAAAATACCTTATTCCCACGGGAAAATGGTAGGTTGGGCGGAAAATTTTGGCGAAACTTTGATTAAAAAGTAATCGAAATTGAGCTGATTCGGTATAACGTTCGTTCGGTATACAGCCATTCGGTTGATTGCTTTTCGAGATATGGTTTGTTCGAAAAAAGAAAAT